>PVKV010017891.1:0-46350 GCA_004027835.1 Alouatta palliata
GGAGCCTGGGGGAGGAGGAGCCTGGGGGAGGAGGAGCCTGGGGGAGGAGGACCCTGGGGGAGGTGGACCCTGGGAGAGGAGCCTGGGGGAGGAGGAGCCTGGGCCCCAGGCGGTGGGAGCGCCTCCGCCCCCTTCCCACTGTCGCCCCGCAGGCGCCCGACCCCTGCCCTCGCCGGTGCCCCCTAGGCCTGGCCCTTCCCTCAGGTTACAGGCGGTCCCTGAGCCCACGCTTCGTTTCCGCACAGTTGGACCGCCGTGTATTTTTGCCACTGATCCAGGATGTCCCCGAGTATCTCAGGAACGGGCTGTGCTGAAACGCGAGGCGCGGTGTTTCTGTCGCGCCGCCCCTCGCTACTGGCGCTGGGGCCCTCGGAGGCTCGGTGATGGCCCAACCCGCACGTTTCCAAGAGTACCCCAAACGCGGTCTCCTCCCCACTGAGTTCCCGTTCTCCCAAGACGGCCGACAGCCCGCCCCGAGGACCCTGCAGACAGCCACACTCTGGGCTGAAAAGGGTTCCACGCGTAGTTTTTTTTCCAGCACGCGTGCGGCCTTGGAAAGAACCTTTCCTGAGGCCTGTGGCTGTCCTGTCACCTTGTCAATCTGGCCAGACGTTTTTGAAAAAAGATACTGAGAATGATGGTTTCCAGGTTCATCCATGTTCCTACAAAGGACACAAACTCATTGTTTGTGATGGCTGCATAATATTCCATGGTGCATATGTGCCACATTTTCCCTGTCCAGTCTATCATCGATGGGCGTTTGGGTTGGTTCCAGGTCTTTGCTCATTCTCAGCAAACTGACACAAGAACAGAAAACCAAACACCACATATTCTCACTCATAGGCGGGTGTTGAACAATGCGAACACATGGACACAGGGAGGGGAGCATCTCACACTGGGGTCTGTAGGGGGAAAAAGGGGAGGGACAGCAGGGAGTCGGGAGGGATAGCATGGGGAGAAATGCCAGATATAGGTGATGGGGAGGAAGGCAGCAAATCACACTGCCATGTGTGTACCTATGCAACAATCTTGCATGTTCTTCACATGTACCCCCAAACCTAAAATGCAATAAAAAAAAAAAAAAAAGACACTAAGCCACCAGAGTGAAGTTGCAGCCGCCCTGTGAATAAGCGGACTGGAGGTGACACTCGCTCTAGGGCGCAGAAGGGCACTCGGGCTTGGGAAGGGGCGTCTCAGGGCTTCCTCAACCCAGCCTGCCCGCGTTCAACGGCCACTGAATGCGGTTGGACCGTCATCTTGAATGTATTTCAAGCACACAGGTGTAGAGAGTGAGCCATATTCCACTATCTCATCTGGCCAGGAGGTCAACTTTTCCATGTTTCTTTTTGTTCACAGCCCTCCATGTAGACATGAGGTCTGAAAAGGGACCAGCTCTTTCTCATTCCACATTTTAAGCAGATCCCCGTTTCCGGAAGTTGTGGTTCATGTTTTTAGATGCTGCAGGGCTAATGATTTTCCTCCGTTTCTTGTTCCCCACTCTCCTCCCCTTCCCCTCCGCCAGGAAGGGTGCCTGTGGCCTTCAGACAGCGCCTTACCGCGGCCGGGTGCCTCGGAGGTAAGGGGCCCCAGGAGGTGCGGGCTGGGATGGGGAGTGAGGGGGCATGTCCCTGCCAAGTGGGGTGAAAGGGGCAGGGGCATTACCACGTGGGCTGATACTTTTGGACGAAGGCATTGCCTAGGCTTTGGTCAAAAGCAGGAGGGGATTTTTCCTAGAATCTTCCAAGGATTATTCGTTCTAGTCTAAAGCTCCTTACCAAAAACAGTTTGTGAATCACTGATCTTTACATGATTACATAGCTTCTACTAATGTGCCTTGGCAAGTGTGGGCATAGTTTATAAATATCATAGCGTGATTCATTCTCACATCTCCAAGTGTAATAATGTAGATTTTTAAATAACATTTTTTTGCCTTCAAGTTAAAAATAATGGTGTGCGAGAAATCAGTATCTCTATGTATGTGTGTAGATATGTGTGTATATTAAATGCATGTATATACACATATATACACACACATAAACATCTGTGCATATATGCATGTGTGTGTATATATATATATATATATGTATATAAATGAGCTGTCTCCTAGAAGAAACTGGGATGGTAGAACAAATGAGAAGATTTTGTAAGAAATGTACTACCTGAGTTAATTTTGGAAAAAGAAATTACTATAATCGTATCTACTTGAGTACAAAACATTTTTCATGTCAGTGCCTAAAAATAACTACAGGAAACTTTATTCAGATTCCAAATAACTGGAAAAGTCTAGGAGCCAGAAGGAAAAAACAGTCATTGGCTGGGCATGGTGGCTCTTGCCTGTAAGCTCAGCACATTGAAAGGCCGAGGCAAGTGAATGGCTCACGAGGTCACAAGTTCAAGACCAACCTGGCCAAGATGGTGAATGCAAAATGCAAAATTTAAAAATGCAAAAATTAGCTGGACACAGTGGCAGGCATCTGTAATCCCAGATACTTAGGAGGCTGAGGCAGGGAAATCATGTGAACCCGGTGGGGGGAGGGGACGAAGGTTGTAGTGAGCTGAGATGGCACCACTGCACTCCAGCCTGGGCAACAGAGTAAGACTCTGTCTCAAAAAAAGATTTTTTTTTTAATAAAAATAAAAAAAAAAAAAAGAAAAAGCAGTCATTTTGGGGGGATTTGTTTAAAAAAGTAGTTGGTAGGGCAATAATCTCTAAGTAATGAATAAATCGACCCGGTGCTTTATATCTGCTCGGCATATCATTGTGTGAAGTTGTAACTTCTACTTACTTGGAGTCCTGGCCAACGGTAGCTCATGCCTGTAATCCTAGCACTTTAGGAAGCTGAGGTGTGTCAGTCACTTAAGCTCAAGAGTTTGAGACAAGCCTGGGAAACATGACAAAACCCCATCTCTCTTTAAAAAAAAATTAGCCAGTCATGGTGGCATGCACCAGTTGTCCCAGCTACTCAGGACGCTGAGGTGAGAGAATCGCTTGATTCCAAAAGGTTGAGGTCGCCATAAGCCAAGATGGTGCCACTGCGGTCCAGCCAAGGTGACAGAGCCAGACCCTGTCTCAAAAAAAATAATAATAATTAAGCTTAAAAAAATAAATAAAAGCTCAGAGCCCCTCATTACTTTTCTGAATCATAGATTCTAGGTTCTAGAGCTGCAGGGACCTGAGAAAGCAGGCAGCCCTGTACTGTCCTCATAAATTATAGAGAAGCTGAGGCCCGGTCGAGGTCACTGATGACCGGATCCGAGTGCTGGCCGCAGTGCTCTTCACCCTGTGACTCTTGGAGTTCCTAGCGTGTTCTGTTTGAACCCTTGGAAAATGCACACGTAGCAAGCACAGTAACTCCCAGAAGCCCAAGCTTTCAATTACCCACAGCTCTCCATTGCTCAGACTTCCTGGCTGCGCTAGGATCTGGCAAGGTGAGTGGTCTGTCATAAGGAACATAAGGAATCAGAAAAGTAAGCTTTTTTCTGGAATTGGATTTTCCTGCTTTTTCTGGGAGATGGTGTTCAAACTGGAACACAGACCAAGCGTGACTTTCCTTGATTCTGTTACATTTGTGGGCATCACTGAGCCCAAACCGTCTTCAAGCCTGTCTTTTCCTTCCAGATCATGCATGCCCCGAGGTCCAGGGACAGGTTCACAGCTCCGTCCTTCATCCAGAGGGATCGCTTCAGCCGCTTCCAGCCCACCTACCCCTATGTGCAGCACGAGATTGATCTTCCTCCCACCATCTCCTTGTCCGATGGTGAAGAGCCACCTCCTTACCAGGGGCCCTGCACCCTGCAGCTCCGGGACCCTGAACAGCAGATGGAACTCAACCGGGAGTCCGTGAGGGCCCCACCCAACCGAACCATATTTGACAGTGATTTGATAGACATCGCTATGTATAGTGGGGGCCCGTGCCCACCGAGCAGCAACTCGGGCATCAGCGCATCCACCTGCAGCAGCAACGGGAGGATGGAGGGGCCGCCCCCCACATACAGCGAGGTGATGGGCCACCACCCGGGTGCCTCTTTCCTCCATCACCAGCGCAGCAATGCACACAGGGGCAGCAGACTGCAGTTTCAGCAGAGCAATGCAGAGAGCACAATAGTACCCATCAAAGGCAAAGATAGGAAGCCTGGGAACCTGGTCTGATTCCCTCCAACGTGCACTTCAGCTGGAGAAAGAAACCAAGGAGGGAAGCGGCCGCTGGGCCCCTCCTGCGCACAGTGTTGTTCAGTTTTACGTGGTACAAATAAGTAAAACCAAATGAGCAAACATGGTCTTTGTTTCTGATTCCTTTTAGGGGAATTGCATGCAAACTAGACTGAAATGATACAAACTTCCACCTGGTCTGACTGCAAACAGTGTTTATTTGGGGACAGGGGTCGGGATGGGGGTGTGGGCAGGGGAAAACAGAGAAAGGGATGCTTTGAAGATATCATGAAGTAAAACCCACAGAGGTATTTGGTTTATTTAATTCTGAAAGGAGACTTTGCAGATAAATGAGGCCAGAATGGCCTGTTTTATAATTAACTGAACGAAGAAGGAAGGATTATTATAGATTATTGTGGGGAAGAAACAGCCAGTTTGCTTTTTCTCCTAAGGTGTGGAACTTTTATTTTGCTTAAAAAGTGTGAATCAAAATTCCTGTTTTGTGTGCCAAGGCATAAAGTGGAAGAGTTGGGTGAATGCAAGGAGCTCCTTTGTGTTGTGACGATGTGTGTTCAAAGTTGCACTATTTTAATGTGGAAAATATACACGAGGGAACCGTTTTATGTGAAGTTCTGTATGTTGTCTTTTCACCTGTGGATTGTCATCAGGCCCAAGGAATATCCTGGAGTGGTCCCCAGAATCATCTAGGAACAGATATTTGGGGATGTAGCCTAACATTTTACCAACTTTCATAAATCAAAAAAGTCATTATTGTTGCAGGAGTTTGCATCAAATAGCATCGCTGAAGCTTTTGGAGACTTTTGGAAGAAAGATAGGGAAGATTAAGTTCCAGCATTTCTGACTTGTTATTTGAGTTACTCTGCTAATCTTAGGCTGCATATTTTATGAGAAAATGAACACATGTGTTTCTGGATCCAGTATCATGCAGTACTGCCCTCATCCTTCAGCAGTACAATTTCTTCAGTAATTTAGATATTTTTCACTATAGCATGAACTATCTTCCAATATATACCTTATTTTATGCAATAAATTGTTTAAAATGCAAGGTGGTTATTCTGCATACCGTTGAAACATGTGACTCCTCAGTATATCCCCACTGCCTCTCCCCTTTCCTCGACAGCTCAGCTCAGTTCTGCAGGGCTGCTCAGTTCACAGGAGGCTCCCAACAGCCATCCCACATCCAGCCTACCAGGAACTTCGTGCGGGAGTGGTGTGGATGGTGGTTTCTTATGCTTTGGAAGCCCCTAGAAATGACGGAAGAATGCCATGTTGCTGATCATAATAAGCCATTGTATGTCACTAGCATTCTTAGAGGAACGCGGTGCTCAAAACCTACCCAAACTCCTGCAGCATTCTACCAAACCCTTCTCCAGGCCAGCCTTTGTACTGAAGGCAAGAACTGGATGGTCAGAGAACAGTGGAGGGGGCAAATGACTTAAGAGCACAGGGTAAAAAGCACAACATACGGTTAAAATGCAACTAGAAAACTGATTTTAAATACCATTAGTTTTAATACTCCTGACATTTACAAACATTCTTATGTACAATTAAAAAAATAACTTTCTTCTGCAGATGTAAGCACTGGCTTTTATAAGAGCAGCAGCCAACGCGTTTAGCAGACACTGCGCGTGGAGAAGGGCTTATCTGCAGAACGGTCTGCCATGTGGAGGGTGGGCCTCCGTGGCCTCTGCACATAACAAGATGAGCTGGAACGATGATTCCATGACTCCGATCTATGCAGCTTCAAAGCCAAATCCGCGTGTGTGTGTTTGTGTCTGTCTGTGGGTCTCGGAGGTGATCCCTCGGTGTGGTGGCTCTGTGCTATAACTGGAGAGACTGTTCCAAACCCCAAGTCCTGTCTGATCCCAGTCTGTTCCCTTCTGCTTCTTACCTCGGTAGGTAGGTCGCTGGCTTTTGTTTGTTTTGAGGATTGGAATTTCCATTACATTCATCCATTCCACACAGTAATATCCACAGAACTAGTGTAACTCTTAAATGCAGAGAGAAAAAGCGTGGGCACCAGCTGTCAGCTCACGCCTACAACCCTGTGTGGAAGTATATACAGTTGAGGGCCACAGTGGAGCTTCTGAGACTGGATTCAGTCTTGTTCCAGTGACACTTGGAAGGCCTCTGCAGGAGAGAAACCAGCTCTCAGGGCAGAGATTGGTTTGGGGCCAGGGAAGACCTTCCCCAACCCGGGAGATGCCCTGAAGTTTCAGTCTCTCTGGATTAGCCTCTCTTCCTCTGTCAGGGAAAGACGAGGAGCCCGTTGCCCGTTGGGCCCTGTGGGCAGGGACTTGCAGTGGATTCTTGGTCAGGTGCGGAGGTGAGAAGGTGATTCCATCCTTCCGGTTCTTGCCCGCAGTTTTGGTGAAGCAGGGGACGCACCCCACCGCCCTAGCTCTCAAATGGCTTCACAGTCCTTACTTCTCTACCTGCCTCAAGAAGGAACTCAGGAGAGACTTGTGAATTCCTTAGCAACTGCGAGTATATGAATGTTTTGCATATGTCCACAGTATTGGCAAGATAATTATGTAATTCAGATACCTTTAATCATAGTTCAAGAAAGAGGCTCCTCCCATTTGCCATCCTAGAGAATTGCCTTTGTTAAATAAAGACACATACATATCAAACCGTGACTTTGAAGGGTGTTCGAGGCTGGGACTATGTAATGAATTAGTTTAAAAGCCAAGGTCAGACATGAATTAATAGTCAAATTCCCTTTAGCGCAAGGAAAAGGTGATTTACCTTCATGTAAATCACCTTTTTGAAGGTTGTGGCTGTCTTGTTCATACCGTGTCACCTCATGGCTAGCGTGGTGTTGAACGGGTGGAGATTGTGAAGATGCGGCTTACGCAGTGGGACCTATTGTTCTTTCGAGAATTCTTTTTTTAGCTTATGGAACCCATGGGTCCAGTTTAGTAGCCAGTGATTAGGCAATCAATGATAGGTTTATAATCTTAGATTATTCCAGCAAAGTGTGGCAACAAAGGATTGCATTGTTAGGAAGAACAATAGGTGGGAATGAACACTCCTGGGCATACCGCTGACTTTTAAAAGTCCCTTGTTCCAGGTATAGGAGACCCAAGGCATCTTGAAGCCCACCTATGAGAAAATAGTCTTCCAGCATATATTTGATTTTTCAGAAACTCTAGCATTCTTTTTAAATACTGAAGCAATCCTTAATGGAAAAGAGATTTCGTGAAACAAATTAGGTATTTCAATAGTTGATCTAATTTTGGTGTCCAAAATTTACTAATACGGAAGCTTGACAAGCACGTCTTCACCTTCCCACCACATAAACATATGGACACACACCCAAGCCACAAGAAATCCCAAGAGAGCAGAGGAGAATTTTTAAGAGATTATCATGAGGACTGCATTTCCATCCACTCAAACTTAGGAGACAGGAAATAGGGGCCAACAGTAAATGGGGGCGGCCTTCTGACACCAGCGGACTTTCATACCCAGGTGAGGACTTCGTGAACTTCCACCAATCTCCATTTGATTTTCTTCACCTTTATTTCATCTTCATAAGAAGAGAAAGGCTCAAAAGGAAGCACTTTTAGAAAGCTTCTTTGACCTAGAATAATCCATCTAAATCCCTGCCTTCCTCTCTGAACCAACAGTTCCCGTCTTTGACAGGGGCCATCCTCTGTCTTCCATCCAGTGGCTCTTTTTTGGAAGGCTCTGATGCAGAGTGTTTCAAGTATGTCTGCAGGCCAGATACTGGTTGCTGGCACAGAGACACACAGCACCCAGCCCTGGGCCCTCCCTCAAAGGACAGTCTCGTGGTGTCGGTCAATTGCAGACTCAGAGACGTTCTGCTGTGGGTGCAGGGAGCCCGGCCACCCACGCAGCCCTGACTGGATGCGCCCCTTCTCGGTGTGGGGGTGAGGGTTGCTGCACTGCTGGCTTATTGAATTTTGCTACTTAGAATGACAGCATTAACTTTGTGTTTTAATTTTTGTTTAAACAAAATTTTTTTTAATCTCCAAAGCTCAGCAGTATATGGGAGAAAAAAACTGGGAAATTCACCTGGTTTCGGTTAACTTTTGCATTTCTTGCCTATGTGATTAAAGCCAGAGCTTGGAGCCAAGCCTTCACGCCATGAACATGCCCCACAGCCTTGCCCCTTGCTCTCCTGCTCACACTGACCGCGAACGCCACGTGACTGGCCTACTGAGGGGAAAGAACAATTGAATGACGGGTGTAAGAGGAGAACCTCCCCTTCTTGGTGTGAGGAAAGTTACAAATCAAGATATGTTGCTTTCAACTCAGATCCTAAATGCTAGTTCTCAGCAGCTGCGTGGCTTACCTTTCACCAGTTTCACCACCACCAGCTGCCAACACCTCCACAGATCACAGAGATGTGAACGAGCAATGGGAAGCACTCTTAGCCTGGCCAAGGTCTTTGTTTTTTAGGAACCAAGATTTCAGCATTCTTTAATACTCAGCATGCTGTGTGCTTTGCAGAGTTCATGTTATTGCTGGGGACAGTCACCTGTTGCTGCTGCTGCTGCTGCTGCTGCTTCCCGAACTGGGTGCATTAGGAAGCTGCTGTCTGAGTGTAGGAACGTCTTGCTAAGAAAGCAGGGTCTTCCTTCATCCTTTTCTTTCTCCCCTCTGTGTGTCCTTGTTTTTGTGTAATGCGGGAGAGGGTTAGAGCTATAGAGAATATATAGACACTATCCATGCACATTATATCTATATACCCCCATCGTGTCAGAGATCTGCATGTCAGTTTTTCAGCAACTAAAGGTGCCTCATGTTGAGTTCAGCAGACAGAGGAACCAAGCCGCCCCCTCCTGCACCTGATGCTCCCACCTTTGTTGTGCCTCACTTAAAATGGTGCTTTTTCAGTTGTCTGTCTTTTCTTATGTTTTTATGTGTAAGGTGCTGTATATAAGTTGAATATATTATGCACATATCCTACCCAATGGGTAGAACAAAACGTTGTTAATACTGTAATATAATGTATAGATGATATCAATTTTAACAGAAATGGCATAGAATTTGTGAATGCCTATGTGCTTTGTCCTCTTTTGGAAGGAAATTTGCAAATGGATGCATACAGATGAAAGTCTATGTAGTTTATTTTCCTATTAAATATCAATATTATAACAAGAGAAAGACGTGTGAACAAGCAACAGTTTATGACCAGCGTATATATAGCAATGGAAAGTTGCATCTTTGCTGTGAAAACACTTTAAAGAAAATACTTTTTAAAAAATCCAACAGCTTTTTGGTTGCCACTAGACGCTTCTTATTTAATCATTTTGATAATGCTCAGCTGGACCAGTGTTAATTCTATCTGAGTCAGAAAAATGTTGATTTTCAACTTGCTTTATAACCTCCTGCATCTGTCCCCTGCTGTAGCGTCATGAAGGTGTCAGGCCTCAGCGAAAAGTGCACATCTTTGTTGTTAATATTGCAGAAACTGCGTCAGAGGAAAAAGTAAATCAGCCTGCAGCAGAGGACTCCGATCAGCTCCAGAGGCATCTGTTACCGTCTGTGTCCAAGTTTCTCTGTGCCTTTTTCTTTTACAAACTGAAGCTGTGGAGCCAATGAAGTAACAGTAGAGATTGTAGGGAAAGAATACCTCAGGAAAAAACAAATCCACTTACAAGGAGGCCCTGTTCTTGGAAAAAGTGTTTAGTTATGGGTTAGTACTAGAAGAGACTTGGCTGTCAGCCAGCCAAGCGAAGCTCTCATCCATTCCCATTCGTGTCCCGTCGTAATCCTGACCCAAAAAGCAAGCTCGGTTTTGCCATCAGTTAGAAATTACGTTTTGAATTGTGTATTGTTACATCTCTCTTCCAGTTTAGTTTTTAGTGTCTGATCATGACCTCTGCATTATCTTCAAATGCCCTAATTTTTTTTAAAAAAGAATAAAAAAGTTTATAACACCGTGTTCATTAAAACCATGGTTGAATCTTGGGTGTGGGTATCCTTTCGAGTGTTATCCACAAGGGCAGTCCATGGAATTTGGCCCATCTGATCCATATCATCAGCTTATTCTGCCACCAGAGGATAGTCTAATAAATTCCAAAGTTTCTATTTGCTCCATGGTATATGTTCTGACTTTGAAAATCACAATGGAATCATATCCCTAACATCCAGGAAACAAATGACCGATTATCCTTAAACTGACATCGACTGTACAATGCAACCCTTAATGCTGAATGGATTAAAAGGCAGCCCTTTTAGTATTTGTTTAAAAGGGCCGTGAAAAGTTGACACTCTTGTGTGTTGTGGATCCCACGTGTCTAGACCCATGTGTTGGTTCCATCATATACTGCACCCCTGGTGATTCAGCATTAGGAACTGAGGCTCATTACTGAAAAACAAAGCTCCCACACCCCAGGTTCAACCCTGTGCAAGAACTGTTGAGCATGAGAATGTTCTAGACTCAGAAGTACTAAAATTTGTTACCACATCATTGCTTCCTTTCTGCAGAATGAATTGAGGCTTAAACTTTGCTGTTAATTATACTGGTTCATTTTAATGTGCTTGTTGGTATGTTGCTATTTTTCATTTTATAGCTTTCAAAAATCACGTTTTCTAATTGTATACTTGTCTAGTTTAAAGCTATTTTAAAATATGTACAATACTATTCACAGCATTTAGTTCATTTAATTTTTGTTATAAAGCAATCTACTAAAAAGTACAACTGTATTTGAACTTTTCAATAGTTGGTTGTGAGCTATGATACAAGTCATTAAAATCTTTTTAAACAAACATTTGTGCTTACTTTTCAACATAATTCCCAGTTCTATACAGAAAAAGATTTCCACCTGTCATGTATCTGCCTCTTTTACCTGAGCAATGGTGATGTAATTCTTAGACCTAAGGTCTGTAATTGCAATACTTTTAAAGAACGACGTTGCTGTAAGTACTGTTTGTTAGTTATGAAATCAGATTTTCCTGCTTGTTCTTAATGCTGTGGTCAAACCATAGCACAAAATCATTAAAAATAATCAGTGGCATACATTTGTCCCTTGGGTTTTTGTTTTGTTTTTTTTCTTTATCTTTCAGCAACAAAGCACATGCATGGGGGAAAATGCCGTGTGTTTTAAGACCTGTCGCAAAGAAACCCTTCTTATGGCTCCCCAGCTAAACTTCCCATTCAGCTTGTCATCACTCTGACTTTTCAAAAATCACTACTTCATATTCTGCTAGAAGCAATTCTGGTCCGATCATGATTCTTTTCCCAATGCTGGGTTCTACACAGGGCATTCAGACGGTCGTCAGGTCCCCTCATGCAAGGAGTCCCCAGGGAAATTGCTCACCCCAGGACTTTCTAGATGGCTCAAAGTCTTTGGGTGGCTGTCACACAGAACCGAAATGGTCAGTCCAAAATATGAACAAGATTCCTAACAATGACAACTATTCAACAGTGGAACAGACCAGACCCCCTGAGTGTGTGTTTTAAATTCCTTGGCATTGGAGGTCTCCAGTCATAATGTAGCAACAGAAAGGCTCTAAATTTCCTACACCGAGAGACTGGAATAGTATTATCTCTATGCTCTAAATATGTATATGGGTTCACAGATGATGACTATGTGTGCACAAAACCCCACACAACCTACCAAACTACTAAAGTGGATTTAGCATGGTGGCAGCATACACAATTTATTTTTTGCATTTATATGTACCTGTGATGAGCAAATGGAAACTGAAATTTTGAAGATACCGTTCAAAACGGTATGGGCCCCAAATTCTGATGGTACACCCATTTTAGATTCTGAATTAAATTCTTTAAGATTATTTTTAAAGGGGGATTCAAAGAGAGCTATAAGAAGGAAGAGAGCAATAGGAAACTTTCTTTCCTGTAAAACAGCAAGTAGTCACTGATAAACCACACTGTACTCTGAAATAAACTCTGTCATCTCTTAATTTAGCAGACAATTATAGAAATATTAAAGATAACCCCCAAACTTGCTAACACTAGTGCAAAGTTTGTTCTTGGAGACAGCTCTGCACGGAAGGAATGAGGGGAATCCAGGCTTGGGATCCCGCTTTGCAGACCATAAGCAGCAAATCCAGTAAACCTTGGGGCTTTTTCGTCACAACGGAGACACAGGACTCCTCTCTGCCCCACTGTCCCTGTGAGGCTGTACCAGCTGTCACTTTGGAAGCTGTCTCAGAGCCGAGGATGTGAGAGCTGTTAGCAGAGGAAATAGGCAAATGAGAGGAGAGAGAAAAGACAAGAGGTGCACGCTGAGCTGGTTCCCTCTACCGGCGAAGGGGCTCAACCACACTGAGAAACCATGCAGGCTGCGCCTCTGCAGGACAGGAGGCTGGGACACCTGTCTGTGGAAAATAGTCCCGACGGTTGAGGAGCGCCCTTACAGGATCATCTTCCCAGTCACTCTGGCTGTAGACTGAGCAAGCTCAGATGGCTTCTGCGAAAGACCGGAGACAGAAAAACAAAGGCTTGGAAGTGCCTGGAAGCTGCTGGTGCACAAGGAAACCGTCTGCTCTGGCTGGAGCTGAAGTGTGGGAGCCAAGAAGCACCGTGCTCAGATGCGTCTGGGACAGCGCGGACCAAGCGACAGAGAGAACGGGCGAGGGTGGAGCGGATGACGGCAGGCAGAGAGGGCAAGTGCACATGTCCAATGCCCACGCCATTGCTGTCTGAACTCCCTCCTTGACGATGCCCCCGGGCATGGGGGAGAGGAATCCACCTCGCCGCCCTCTCCCCCATGCCCGGGGCGTGGGGGCGGACACCACCCTGCCCTGGACCTCCTTAATGCTCAAAGGTGGCGAATTTGGGGAGTTCTCCATTGTACTTCAGTGCCAACTGACTGTTCCCAAACCCCTCCAGTTTCAGAAATTAAGCAATCCTGGCTTTCTTTCACCCACTTGTTTTAGTCATTCGTTTTGAAAACAGAAGTATGGACAGCTGAGTAGAATCCACCTGGCCGCCCTCTCCCCCATTCCCCGGGGGGACAGTCAGAAAGGCATGCTCGAAGAATCCCTCGGAACCTTCCAGAGGCCCGCCCAGCCTGGTCCATGGCATAACAGCCCCTATTCTGCTCTCTGTGATGACACATCCACGGGATGAGTCTGTTACTGAGAACATTCAAATTAGATTCCTTCACTACACTGCCTTGTTTTGTTTGAATGGATTCTAATTCAAAGACACATTTTAAAATAGCTTCCAAAAAGTTAAACCTTTGCATCTGTAAAGTTTTGTCTTACTGTCATGTTTGTGTCAAGACTAGCTTTTGCCTTAATAATGCAAACCTCATTCACCTTACTTTACATTTTCATGTTAAAAATATCAGAAGTACAGGCCGGGCGCGGTGGCTCACGCCTGTAATCCCAGCACTTTGGGAGGCCGAGGCGGGTGGATCACGAAGTCAAGAGATGGAGACCATCCTGGTCAACATGGTGAAACCCCGTCTCTACTAAAAATACAAAAAAATTAGCTGGGCATGGCCGTGCACACTGTAGTCCCAGCTACTCGGGAGGCTGAGGCAGGAGAATTGCTTGAACCCAGGAGGCGGAGGTTACAGTGAGCCGAGATCGCGCCATTGCACTCCAGCCTGGGCAACAAGGGCGAAACTCCGTCTCAAAAAAAAAAAAAAAAAAAAATCAGAAGTACAAAAGCTCAGTTTTTGAACACAGAGTGGTAACTAAAAATACACTTTCAAAAGGACTTACTTGTAAGCACATACATTTTTTTTTGTCTTAAAAAAAAACTGCAGCTGTATACAGCGACTCTTATATAACTTCCTCTGTTTACAAAACCATTTTCACTTACAGAGTTGTATTTGTCTCCACTGTTACCAGTCATCTGTAAGCACAAAATGTTCTAGCAACCTACACTGGCACCTAGAGCAAGCCTGTAGACCAACGGGGCCGCTCCACACAGGCCTGGGTGCCAGCGCTTCCGGCAGTAGGGGAGGTGCTGTCTTTGGCGTGAGATTCCCGGGTGATCTGGCTCCTTGAATATTTCCTGCTTACAGTTAAAGGACAGCACAGGCTTTGAAGCTTAATAGCCCTGGGTGGTCTGAATATTAGCCTTACCTCAAGTTAATTAATGTCCCTGACAGGCTTTCAAATCTCGTCTATAGAACGGCAACAGGCAATCTCATCTATAACTCACAGGACACTTGTGAAGATCCAAGGAACGCGCACGCCATAGCGCCTGACGTTTGGGGCTCCTCGTGAACAATGGCTGTTAGCGCTTAAACTTTCATGTTCTAATTAAAACATTTCTTGCCCAGATACAACAGATTTGTAAATGCCCTTTGCCGTTGGAATGCCCTCCACACTAAATGACTGGGGCTTAAAATCCCAGTGAAAGAATCCCAGCACTCTCGGAGGCCGAGGCGGGTGGATCACCTGAGGTCAGGAGTTCAAGCCCAGCCTGGCCAACATGGTGAAACCTCATGTCTACAAAAATACAAAAATTAGTTAAGCATGATGGCAGGTGCCTGTAATCCCAGCTACTCTGGAGGCTGAGGCAGGAGAATCACTTGAACTCGGGAGGTGGAGGTTGCAGTGAACCGAGATCATGCAATTGACCTCCAGCCTGGCTCTGTCTCAAAAAAAAAAAAAAAAAAATCCCAGTGAAATAAACAGGTGCTGATTTTATGCCCAGGAATGAGTACCACGGCAGTTTAGATCACCCAGTGACAAGGTAAAGACCAAGTCACTGGGCCAGAACTTCCTTTCCATGAGCTCAAGACCAGCCTGGCCAACATAGTGAAACCCTATCTCTACTAAAAATACAAAAATTAGCCAGGCATGGTGGCAGGTGCCTGTAATCCCAGCTTCTCAAGAGGCTGAGGCAGGAGAATCGCTTGAACCCGGGAGGCAGAGATTGCAAAGAGCTGAGATCAGGCCACTGTACTCTAGCCTGGGCAACAAGAGCAAAATGCCATCTCAAAAAATAAATAAATACATATAAAAATAAATAAATAAATTACATCTGTTTCTTCTACTCCATTACTTTAGCTATACAGTTGTTTTAATGAAGCACACTGCAGTAGGGGGCAGGGTTTATTACAGCCTTTGTAACAAAATGTGAAACCCAGAAGGACTTAGGGACAACATATGGTTCAAAATCATTTGGCTTCTTGCCTTGCTTCCCCCAGACCCTCTCCTGCCCCTCCCACTTTCCTCTGGCCTTCCTTGTCTGAAGGATTCGGGGAGAGCCCACATGGATCTGAGCACTGTCGCTCACCATTCTCTCCATTTGCCTAGCTCAGTCCTGAAGCAGCCCTGGATGCACCCAGGCCCTTGGGCAGCCTCTCCTGCTGATGGGCCTTCTCGTTCTGCATTCCCCCGGCTGACGCTGGCCCACCCACCTTCTTTGGGAATATGTGCAAGCACTTAGCCTTGTGCGTTACTGACAATTCCACTCTAAACCCCAGAACACATTCTTCCTGTCTCTCGCTCCGACACTTCTTTCACCATCTGCTGGTCTCCCTCTGCGAGGGTTCCAGCCAAGGAGAGCTGGAGATGGGAGTAGCAGGGTGCCTCAACCTGCCGGGTCCTCAGCAGCCTGATGGAGGGACAAGGCACTTGCTGTTTAACCACCAAGAGTACCAAAGGCAAATGCCACACAGCAATTCTACGTCCATCAGGTGCATGAGACACCGAACCTGGCACACAGGCACTGCGAGGGCACAGCCTGGCTGTGCAGCAGGCACTGCAGTGCAGAGCTGCCCACACAGCGTGTGAAGGGCCAGGGGTTTTGTTTGCTTTGCATTTTATTGTGGTAAAAATACTTATGAGAGCTACCCTTTTAGCACATTTTCAAGTGTATAATACAGTACAGGTTTTAAGGTTGGTAATTTTCATGGAATTCAGAGGCAAACCTCTGTATTTTGGTGAAAACTAACAGTTATTAATCTGAAGTACTCAGCACTAAAATTTTCCACAAATGCCAGCTTCTGATCACTTCAGATCTTCCAGTGATTGGCAGCAATTAAATGGAAAATTCCAATCCGAGCTGGCCTCAGGTATGCCACAAGCACAGGATCAGATGATATGACCACTGTCTGATCCTCCTCACAGCAGCAAAGCAGGAAACAGCAAGCTCATTTTGTACCAAGGGGACAATGGGGAATTTCCTGAGGTCAAATTCTCCTTGGATGTGTGAAATATTTAAGGTTAGATGTAAAGAAACTAGACTTGATAACTGTTTCCATTACTTGCCCTCTACTTTGGATTTGGATCTTTCAAAATAGTGGCCAGGCACAGTGATTCACACATGTAATCTTTAGGAAGCCAAGGTGGGAGGACTGCTTGAACAGGAGTTCAAGACCACCCTGGGCAACATAGTGAGACCCTCGTCTCTACAAAAAGCAAGCGAACAAAAAACAAAACCGAAATTAGCTGGGCTTGGCGGTGTGCAGCTGTAATCCTAGTTACTTGGGAGGCCAGGGTGGGAGGATTGTTTCACCCCAGGAATTTGAGGTTGCGATGAGTTATGATCCCTGCCACTGTGCTCCAGCCTGGGCAACAGAGCCAGACCTTGCCTCTTGAAAAAAAAAAAAAAAAAAAAAAAAAAACAATTAAAAAAAAAAAAAGAAAAGAAAAGGAAATAGCTACCTAACTGCTTTGCCAACACCAAGCTCAACCGAAGTGACAGGCATCACTGAACTGGCTCATGTAAGTTTCCCTTCTCATGGTCCATCCCAGGTGAAGGGGAAAATGAAGCTGGAGCATGAGAAATTTTAATGAATACATGCTTCCTTTCTACAGCCAGAAACTGAGTTAAACTGAGTTCACAGCATAGCGACTATTTTCCCATCTCATCACTTTAAAGACAAAAAAGATGTCAAGAGTTCTAAAAGAAGCTGAAAGCCAAAGATGAAAGCACCAGCAGAGAAGGAAGGTAAGGAATATTTATAATAAATTGGCTTGAGCGGGCTGGACATGGTGGCTCACGCCTGTAATCCCAGCACTTTGGGAGGCCGAGGCTGGTGGATCACAAGGTCAAGATATTGAGACCATCCTGGCCAAGATAGTGAAACCCTGTCTCTACTAAAAATACAAAAATTAGGTGGGCATGGTGGCACATGCCTGTAGTCCTAGCTACTCGGGAGGCTGAGGCAGGAGAATCGCTTGAACCGGGAGGCAGAGGTTGCAGTGAGACGAGATCACACCACTGCACTCCAGCCTGGCGACAGAGCGAGACTCCATCTCAAAGAAGAAAAAAAAGGAAAAAAAAAAAATTGGCTTGAGCTTGTCTCCAAAAATACAAGGGACTTTAGAAGTCCCAAAGCCTGGCCTTTTATCTACATAATTGGCACCAAAGGAAAGCACTAAAGTGGAAGTTGAGATTCCAATTTTAAATCCAGTTCTCTTGTGCTTCTTTCTTCAACTAAAAATATTGGTTCTAATGTGACCCATGAAATGTCAAATTCATTGTTTCTATAAGCCTAGGGTTTAAGATGCAAAAAACTATTAATCTAAAACGTGTTTGAAATACAATTAATGACTATTTCTCAACAAAAGTTGCATTAGGCTTTGTGGACATATTTGTTCAATAATATTCTCAACTTTTTGTTGGAATGTGAGAATTTTATTTCAGGACCAAAAGAAGTGAGGAATGTAAACTGTGATCCACCATATCATGCATCTTCTTGAATAATGAGAGCATAAGAAGTGCATGTGGACGCAGCACTATGGCAACAGAGCCCTGTAATTCCAGCTCCAGGCTGCAGCTGAGATCAGCCAGGCTGGTATGTGAGGACTTTTGGCACCCTTACCGTAAGAAAGAGAACCAGAGTCGCCACTATTCTTAGAGAAGCAACTGCACTAATTGAGTCACCATATTAAGTGTCCAAAGAAAATATTGACTCAAAAGGAATAAAATACACATGAGTCAAACTCTGCTTCAGCCATTATAAAGTCACAAATCTTGTATATAGAGGAGCACACGGTAAGGCTGAAATACACGTGTATGCAAAAATGCCATGTGTTCGTTAAAAATAAAAACGCAGGTTTAAAAGAGTTAAGCATCTAATTGGTGTAAGAGAAGATACAGAATTGCCAGTATTTCTTATTACATGCTTAGAATATAGCCTTTATGGAACTATCAGAGGATAAGGCTTTTGCCCTGTATTTGATTAAAAAAATGAGGGGAAGTTCATTTTATCAAAATAAAAAGGATAAAGTTTAGGTTTTAGTGTTGTTGCTCTAAGTATTAAAAATGGCCTAGTACCAGTCAAAGGCAGCTCTAAGTTCACTGTCCTCCTCTTTCTGGAGACAGTGTGCCTGTCCTCCCCTAGGGACCACAACAAGGAGGTCCACACAGAAATGTCAAGCAGAATGCGTACCTGGCATGCTCAGGGCAAATTTGTCTCTTTCTTTCTCACTTCAAAGTTTTTCTAACATTTAAATTATTTAAAATCTAAAACAGAAGCAGCTGGACAGAGGGACGGAGACATAAGGAAAAGAAGAGAGGTTATGTTCAATCCTCACTTTCAAGGAGAGTGAAAATCGGCTTTGGCAGCAGGCAGGACGTGTCTAACTGTACTCAACTTTTCTTACGAAGCATGTTGTCCCAGAGAAAACACACTGAAACGTGCTTCTCCATAAGCACCCTTCCTCTGTAGAGACATGACACTCTTGAGAATGCCTCTGGCTGCCTGTGCCTCTCTCCACTACGATGTCCAATCAAGTCATCAGAATAAACAACAGGCTTCACGTTACACTCTGCCCTGGTTTCTGAAATCAGGACGCATTCTTTCTACTAAGAAAATAATTCTTATCAGAATGGCCACGGGATAATTGTGATCTATAATTATTGTTGGTGACTGTCAATGATGAATAAAGAAGAATGCAGCTTGATTTTCAAGGCCTAACCCTGAAGAAGCAAGACAATTAAAAGCTTGTTTTGACTAAAGTGAACAAACTTGACACAAAAGTCACAAAGGAAAAAAATCTACAGAGGGAAAATATTATCAATTGGCCTGACTCAGCATTTCTCAAACACAAGTTACAAGCTCCAAGTGCAGGAGAAAGATCTTTCAAGAACCAGAAGGCCAGGCCAAAATCATGACTGCAGATGCATTCTAGGAAGGAGTGTGGTCCCCCAGACCATTCAAGCCCAGAAGGGAAGAATGAGGTCTTAACTCCTATTGTCCTCAGGGAACACAATGCAGTCCCTTCTGCAATCTCGTTTAATACTAACTTGATACTATGTAACACACAAATGATCCCAAAGAGAACATTAACATCTGCAGAATGAATAAGTAAAATTCCCCACCTCTGGCTCTACAGATTTCTGGCTTAGGTGCTCGAATTTCCAGGCAGGCAGCGAGGAGGCTTCCACTTCCCGAGAGCGCAGGTGCCACTCAGGCGTGTGGGCCAGTACGATCTGATGCACTGAGACCTTCATGCTCTTAAGGATAATGGAGTAGTGAGCTTTCAGTACAAAAAAATGAAAGTGGCTCGCAAAAAAGATATTTAAACAGGTGCAAACAACTTTGATAACATTTCATCTATTTTATTTTAGGCCTTATGGAGACTCAGTTTTGAAAATCTGAAATAAATGAAGGCCCCTATTTCAAAAAATGAACTGTGGGCAACAGAAAAAAATGTGTCCACATTACCTAACATGTTATATTTTCAGAAGGAATTCTTTAATTCAGAAATGCATATCTCACAAAAACATCTTCTCAACATAGTATGATTTCGGAAAAAGCAGGAAAGATGACTTTTTTTTTTGCCTCATTTGCTAAAAATCATCTTCTGCTCATTTCATCACCATTACTGTCTTCTACAGTAGCCTGGTTTACGTCTGAATCGGTTAAGAAATCTTGAATGATCCAAACCCAACACTAAGAACACAGAAAGAAGCTCAATGTGTCGAATATACAATTTCGTTCTTTTCTTCACTTTTTTTCTCAAACTATAAAGATCTTTAGAATTCCCGGAATTATCTTCTAAGATCATTGAAACAAGAGAGCCAGAATCTCTATCTCCATTTCGTCCTGAGCATAAAGCACTAGTAAATAAGTGGAGGCAGAGTCTGTGACAAACACAAGATTATATCTGAAGGCATTATTTTATTGTTTTCACTACTGGGAGGTAGGTAATCTCAATATAAACGTTCTTTTTCTCCTTTCTTGAAATCGGTAAGCAGCAGCCTGTTGTACACACAAAAGGCGGTCTCAGTAAAATATATTTTTTGATGTGGTTGGTTTTGCTCTTATTCCTGAATAAATTATGCTCTTACTTGATCCATCTGTCATTTCAAATATCAATTTGCTTAGCAAACCCTTTTTGTGCATTTTATATAGGCAAATCTGTCACAGCTCCCTCCTCACCTGGTCCACACGCCTTGCATAAATGCAGACATGAGTTTAGCCAGGTGCAGTGGTGTGCACTTGTAGTTCTAGCTACTCGGGAGGCTTAGATGGGAGGATCATCTGAGTCAGGAGCTCAAGACTGCAAGTGAACTATGATCGTGCCACTGCACTGTAGCCTGGGTGATGGAGTGAGACCCTGTCTCAAAAAAATAAATATAAATGTAGACACTCATGAGACATGGGGCTGCTTCTGCTTTACTCCCAGTTCACAGAGGTTATAGGTGAATTAATCCCAAGTATAAGATGTACTGTAAATGAAATGAGGTCTATTACATATAGCAAACTATATTTACTATATATATTCTCAATTATTTAACTTGGCATATTGGTACTATATTGCTAGCCTGCTATTAATACTCCAAACTCAACAGATTACACCGGTCCCCACTTAAACTATTTGAAGCTTGTTTAAGGACTAGGTTAGCAATATGCCAGTAACAGCATTTTTGTATCATTCCTGGTGCCACGTATTACAACAGAACTTCCCATATCCTTAGAGAATTTTTTACTAGAGAATTTCAAATCACTCAAGCAGTACCTCATTGTCTATAATCAGATAAACACAAATGATTATGAAACTGGATGGCAACAAAAAAACTCAAACGGACTGAACAAAAGATGTCTACACAGAAAAAGCAAATTTTACTCTCAGGATTATTAGTAACTTCTAAGAACCTCCAATTTATCCCTATTAGGAAATATGCAACATGAAAAGTAAAAGGAAATTATTTTAGAAGAATTCCATGTAACACAAGATTTTAACATAGGCAGTCTCCGGTGGTTAAAAAGAAAAAAGAAACAAGAAACGTGTTTAATATCTTAAAAAATAGCATTTGAATCTGCAAAAATGTGAATTATTTAATACTTATATTTTAATATGTTAATCATGTCTAGATTTGAAAATGTGGCATCAATGTGAGGTAGTGCATTCAACCCTCTGTATCAAAAGACAACGGTGCTGCCTGCCCAAGACTGCAGAGAACACAGACACAGCTGCTGCTCTCAGCACTCTCCCCAGACCCCAGGAAGAAAGATTCCAATCACAGCATATTCATTTAAAAAGTATTATAATAGGCCGGGCGCGGTGGCTCACGCCTGTAATCCAAGCACTTTGGAGGCCAAGGCGGGCGGATCACTTGAGGTCGGGAGTTCAAGACCAGCCTGACCAACATGGTGAAACCCTGTCTTTAAAAAAAATAAATAAATAAAAATAAAAAGTATTATAATAATAATTATACTCATCAACTGCAAACTTTTTTCCCCTTTAAACTATTCGCTAAATTTGGCCAAACTAAGTACTTGATACAAAAATCCTGGCAAAGAGCAGGGGTCCCCACAGGACTGTGGCAAACTCTCAGACATTCTCTTGCCTTGGCAGATAAGTCAAAACAAGGACAATCTAAAAAGAGGTCATTCCCTCCTCCAATCAGCAATTCAAGGGTTAGAACTGAAATAATCGCAGTTAGAGCATAGGAAACAGACATATACATACTTAAACATACCCCCACCACCACGGCAACGCTCATAGCTGACAATGGTTGAACTTCATTACAAGCAAATGATTTGACAGCTTTGTCATTAAAAAAAAAAAAAAAAAAAAATCAAGTAGAGGGCTGGGTGCAGTGGCTCATGCCTGGAATCTCAGCTCTTTGGGAGGCCAAGGTGGGTGGATCATTTCAGGTCAGGAGTTTGAGACTTGCCTTTCCCCTACCTGCCCCCCAACAAAAATCAAGTAGAATGCTCAAGCGAGGGTATTTCCCTTCAATGTAAGACAAAAATCAGCAGCCACAATGTAAAAATTTACTCCATAATGAAATCAGCATTAATTCTGAAACTAAGACATTGGGAAACTGCACCGGTTTGCTGAGGCAAGGACCGTGCCTACCCCAAGGAGTCAGCCAACTCCATGACAACCTGACTCCATTTTTAGTCTCCCAAACCTTTTTCTGTTTGAGAACCATGAGATTGAGTTGCTGCTGAAAAATACTTGATTTTAACAATAAATTTAAGGTGTAAAGATTTTTTACCTTTCCTCTGAAAGGTTAGTTGAAAAGGACACAAATGATTCACAATAAAGGTTTATGTTTGAGGTGATCACCACCAATACACATGGTTGAAAAGTAGCATCACCATATATATATTTGCTTTAAAAAAAATTACGACAAGCTTCAGGTAAAAATAATTTTTAAAGGATCCATTTTTCATTTACATACAACCAATACATCTTATTTACATATAAATGACTAAATCTTTATTCTATTTTCTTCATATAAGGTATTTTAACTTGTAGGTAACCGTCCTATTCTCTTTTTATAGAAAGACTAAATACCCTCTTATTCACAGGCAGTTTCGATGATGCTAGTTTGTCTCCAAATTACATACTGAATACAGTTAAAACCTTAATGAATAGCATAAAAATTAAGATCCAGTATTAACAGCCTGTTTTATGGGTCACATTGGTTATTCAAGGAGTCAACTGCCTAGTCTGTATAAATTACAGCTGCAATGAAACAGAAATCAAGCATGCTTCTGAAGACCTTGAAAAAGAAGTCTGACTTCTAAGACATTATCTACTGCTTAATACTGTTATTGACGGGAAATTTTTATATTGGGTTCATTTCTTTCCTTATAAAAACACTGATTTTTCTAGTGATATTTACCTTTAAAAAGGTATTTTACTTCTTTAACGCTCAGAGAACTATTTCGGCAACTAACCAAAAAAAGAATAAAAAAATCAGACATGTATCTTTGCCCATAGTTTCCAAAGGGTTAAAGTGCAGGAATTTTCCTATACTGTTATCTAAGGCACTTATTCCACTTTTTTCTTAAAGGAAACTTTTTCTTTGGTTTCTTGTAACTTTTCAGTGAGTCTGTCTTTTGTTTCTTCCATTTTCTCTGTGATAAGCTCCTTTGTCTCTTCCATCCTGTCCTGCAGATACTCCTTGACGGGTGGTGGTGTGGACATGTAGCCATGACTGCGCAGGTACTTCACGGTGAAGGATGTTCCTCCCAAAGTCACGGTATACCGGGCAGGTGTTGCAATCTTAAGCAAAAGGCAAACAGAGGCAAATCAAAACCTGTTTATTACTGCCATCTTAAGCAAAGACAAGTTAAAATTAAAATTATTGGTCATAACCAATCAGCTAATCACAAAGCTAATGTAGTAACATCCTATATGGTTTTCCCTAACAAGAGACACTTCTGTACACTCATTTTATGAATGTTTGTCCCCTACATAATCCTGACCCAGATAACAGAATCATAGGACTGATGTCCCTAATCGAGGGCTAGTAAACCTGTGGGGCAGGTCAACCTGGAAATCAGAAAGAGGGCTCAGTCTCACTAACAATAACGAAGAAGCACATATTTCTATTTCTTCAAACCCCTGCCATCCTGCCAAATGCTTTTTTATCTGGAACTAAACTAGAACTGAACATCCTCAAATGGGGAGAGGCAGAGCGTGAATCCACTCTCTGCTGGATTTAGGTTAGCTTCACTTCAAAATCCCTTCCTTTGACTTTTCCAGATCTATGCTACCTTCTCATCACAATCTACCCTGAGTCTCAAATCCTAGTCAGTCATTTACATGAGGCGAAAATTGGTAAAATGGCACACCTGCCGCAGACATGCACAGGTTTAGCGTTAATCAGAGCTTTAAGGACCAATACTAAATAGCAGATGACTGGTCAAAGAGAACCATAAAAGTAAAAAGTCTGCATCACATTCTGAGTCAAAAATGAGGCAGGACACAGTGGCTCATGCCTGTAATTCCAGCACTTCGGGAGGCTGAGGTGGATGGATCACCCGAGTTCAGGAATTCAAGACCGGCCTGGCCAACATGGTGAAATCCAGTCTCTACCAAAAATACAAAAATTAGCCAGCTGTGGTGATGCGCACCTGTAATCCCAGTTACTTGAGAGGCTGAAGCAGAAGAATCCCTTAAACCCGGGAGGCAGAGGCTGCAGTGAGCTGGATTGCACCACTTGCTCCAGCCTGGGTGATAAGTATGAAACCACATCTCAACAACAACAAAAAAATTATAGGTGTTGGCAGGTACAATAGCTCACACCTATAATCCCAGTGCTTTGGGAGGCTGAGGCAGGAGGATTACTTGAACTCAGAAGTTCAACACTAGTCTGGGCAATATAATGAGACCCCCGCCATCTCTAATAAAAGAAAAAAAAAATTAAAGAAAAATTAGCTGGGAGTTGTGGCATGTGCCTGTAGTCCCAGCTACTTGGGGGCTGATGCAGGAGGATTGCTCAAGTCTGGGAGTTCAAGACTGCAGAGAGCCGTGATTGCACCATTGTACTCCAGCCTGGGCAACAGAGCAAGACCCATTCTCAAACAAAACAAAACAAAACCCATAGGTGTGCTGTATAACAAAACTCTGAAAAAGCTATCTGCTTTATCTCTAATTTCTTTCCTAAACTCACATTAAGCACTCACCCCTATCTCTTCACCAAAACTGCTTTCAAAGTCACAGTGACTTCTACAAAACTAAATTCAGTTGTCAATTTGGAATCAGCCCCTGTACCAGTGGAACCGTCAGAGACAGCTTTCACCTTTCTTCACTTGGCTCCAGGTCCTCAATTTGCTGGGGTTCCTTCTAGTTCATGGCAGCTTCTCATTTTTGCCAATTCCTCCCCATTCACCCACCTTTGAACATGGTGTGACAATAATCAATCCCTGGACCTCTTATTTTCTCCACCTATCTCACTCTCTTGGTTGTCTTTAGTGCCATCTACACATTGATGATTCTTAACTTTAATCTCCAGACTGAACCTTTTCCCTGAATTCCAGTACATATAACCACCTCCACTTGCATGTCTAATAGGATCTGAAAACTTAATGCAGACATGAGTCACTTAATAGGGATATGTTCTGAGAAATGGGTCATTAGGTGATTTTGTTGTGTGAAACATCACAGAGTGTACTTATACAAACCTAGGTGGTGTAGTCTTGTGCGCACTCAGGCTACAAGGTACAGCCTATTGCTTCTAGGCTACAAAGCTGTACAGCACACTACTGCACCAGACACTGCAGGCAACTGTAAGACCAGGGTATTTGTATACCTAACCTAGCTAAATATAGAAAAAGTACAGTAAACATATTGTACTTGTAAAACATGGAACCTATGGGACCATCACTGTCTATGCTGTCCATAGTTAGCCGAAATGTCATTGGGTGGCACATGACTCCATGTTCAAAACTGACCCTCGGATCTTCAACTGTCCTACTTCAAACCTGCTCCTCTCAAAGTCTTCCTCATCTCAGAAAATGGCAATTCAATTCTTCCAGTTGCTCAGGCCAAAAAATTACAAGAAAGCTTCAACTCCTCTTTCTTTTCCATAATTTATATCCAAATCATCAGAAAACCCCAGCAGCCATGACTTTAAAACATATCCAGAATCCAGCTACTTCCTGCTACCACTTGGGTTCTGGTCATTATTGCCTCTCACCTTAAACACTGTAAGCACCTCACACAAGGTCCCTTGGCTTTTCCCCTGGTCCTACCATGGTCTGTTAATATAGCAGCCAAAGTAATTTTGATGGAACAGAGGCAGGATGCTTAAAATTGTCCAATGGCTTTCCATGTCCTCAGAGTGAAAGCTGAAGTCCTTGTAAGGGCCTACAAGACTGTCCTGATCTGATGACAGGCCATTCTCTGCCCTGTTCACCGACTCCAGCCACACTGGCTTCCCCACATCCCTCAAATTTTCCTGGGATCCTGAAGCCTCAGAACCTTGCCTTTGGGGTTTTCTGTTTGGAATGCTCCTCCCCCTTGGAGGCATACCTCAGCAAGGTATGCCATCTCCCATTGAAAAACAAATAAATACCACAAACACGCCCCCATCCTTGGTTTCCTTTCTTAGCACTTACCATCATCTACGTACACATACTTTGTGTGCACACATGTTTTTAACTTTATCTTGTCTCCCCACCCCACCACCATTCTCTACACTATCAGCTCCACAAGGCAGGTATTTTTCACTGTCTTCTTTCATTAGTTTATTCCCAGTACCGAGAATGGTACCTGGGCGTATTTCAAAGAGATTATAAGGTAGTCAGTGCATACATCTTGCAGCCAACTGCCACCAGACCACTCATGCCATACTTCATTTTGGGGCTTCGTCTTGATGAAGCAACAAATCTGCGTTTGTTGTTCTATTTGAGAAACTGTGGGTTACAGATAATATACAGGAGAATCCCTTCCATATCTCCTACAGTACAAAGGAATAGTGAGGGGGAAAACATCACTGGCACTCATCTCCCTACCATGAAGCCTACAGCTTCATTTCCAACCCCAACTCTACAAACACGCACTGAGCATTGTATTCACCTGCAGAACACAATACCAGGCACAGTGAAAAAACAAGAAAGAAGACATGATTCTGAACTCCTGGGAGCTCCTAATCAAATAAAGAAAACAAACAACACCTAGCACAGACTGTGCTATCAACTGTTATGCTATGGGAGTGGGATAAAAGCAATTAAATTAGGGAAGGTATACATTATCATGGTAGTGTGACTTATTCAAGTTAAAATTATACCTACCATAACTAGAAACTTGATAATTTATTAATTTAATATACTTTAATGTAGAAAAACTCAACATTAAGTGTTAGCCCTCTCATCAAAATTATAAAAAAAGAGGAAATCTACCAAAATCTCAGAGGATGCTAATAAGGATGACAGAATAAAACAATGCTACTTTTGAGTAATGCTATAAAACTGTAATTCTTAGATATTCTTATACAACAGAAGTAAAATAAAATAACATCTAGTTTCTACATGTTTTCAACTTTCTTAGGTAAAAGTTTCATAGACCCTCATAAATATTTGTCAATTCAGAGAAGGATATTAATATGGCTAAATTCCACAATTTACGGTGAATCTTCCCTTCCAAAATAAAAACACACAGGCAAAGAAGCTATCAAGATGATGTCTGAATCCAGAGAGGAGTTATAAAGATTTCAACTTCTAAAATAAAACATATGTTGGGTTAAGATCTAACAAAAAACAGTTTATCATGTAAGACATAAGGCAATTTGGGTTAAACCTATTTTACTTGCTAAGAAAAGATGAACTGTTATAAACAGTAAAATAAATGCTAAATTTTGCTAACAAGTAAGGTGGCATGCAGATCACTGAATAAGGAAAAACAAGTATAATTATGCCTTAAAATAATCCTATCTCCATTTATCAATGGGAGCAATGTCAAACAGATGGCACCTACCATGGAAAAACACAAAAGCCTACCAATTATCTGATCACAGCAAGTCATGACTGATCTACCAATTTTTAAGACATTTCTTCCTAAAACCACATTTTACTTCCACTTTAAAATTGTTATTTTACATTATTCACCAGACACATCAGAGACGAAATACAATGTTTTAAGTTACAAAACAAGACTGGGAGCTAACGTGGAGTCTCACAGGGAAGTGAGCAGGTCACCGGTGAGGTCTGAGGGCAGTAGGTTTTTAACAGCACCCACCTTAAACATGGCATATGCTGTTAGTGCATTTCCACTCTGGGAGTTTTTCAGGATGTTTACCACACTGTCAGGTAACCCAATGAGTTCTAGAAAAGGAACAAGATTCACTCCTCTATGGAAAAAAAAAAAAAGGTTATTTTCATATATGTAAACTTAAAGCTATTTTCCAAACTTCTCTGAAAATACCAAAATCACACTATAATTTTATTAATTACATTTTGCTTAAAAGTTGACTGTGCATTATCAAGCCCTTTAACTTCACCGTAAGAGAACATCTTACTTGATGTACAATATGCAACATGCACACAAATATCACACCATGCGGTATGTTACTGCCTACAACTTCTATTTGCTTCTGCACGTGGGCATCCTAGTTAGTATGTTTAGAAAAATAGAAGCATTTATTAGAGCAAAATTGACAGCTTTAAGTAAACTAAGAGAAAGCATGAGAATCATTTGCCTGGTCTTAGTTTCCTCAACCTTAGATTGCTCCGACTCACATTTTAAGACCTAAGATTTTTACCTTTAAAATTACATGTAATTTTGTGTAAAACTGCATTATAAACGCAAGAGATATTTTAGCATCACTTATTATTATGAGAATGTTATTACGCAAAAAAAAAAAAAAATGATACTATGGGTTTGATGAAAACGTCGATTACTCTAAAAGGATGCTTCCATTCCATTAACAGACTTAAGGCAGGTGAAGAAGCAATTACTACATATTGTGACAAATTTCTGGAGGGAGGAGAGGCAGAGAAAATCTCCAGCCTGAGCCAGACTTATTTCCAGTTTCCTGATTATCGACGTTCCTCACCCCTGGCTTCTTTATTTCCAGTTTCCTGATTATCGACGTTCCTCACCCCTGGCTTCTTTATTTCCAGTTTCCTGATTATCAACGTTCCCCATCCCTGGCTTCTTTATTTCCAGTTTCCTGATTATCAACGTTCCCCATCCCTGGCTTCTTTATTTCCAGTTTCCTGATTATCAACGTTCCCCATCCCTGGCTTCTTTATTTCCAGTTTCCTGATTATCAACGTTCCCCATCCCTGGCTTCTTTATTTCCAGTTTCCTGATTATCAACGTTCCCTATCCCTGGCTTCTTTATTTCCAGCTTCCTGATTATCAACGTTCCCCATGCCTGGCTTCTTTATTTCCAGTTTCCTGATTATCAACGTTCCCCATCCCTGGCTTCTGTATTTCCAGTTTCCTGATTATCAACATTCCACATCCCTGGCTTCTTTATTTCCAGTTTCCTGATTATCAACATTTCCCATCCCTGGCTTCTTGATTTCCAGTTTCCTGATTATCAACGTTCCCCATCCCTGGCTTCTTTATTTCCAGTTTCCTGATTATCAACATTCCTGAGCCCTGGCTTCATTTCCAAGTTTCCTGATTATCGACATTTCCCATCCCTGTCTTCTTTATTTCCAGTTTCCTGATTATCAACATTTCCCATCCCTGGCTTCTTGATTTCCAGTTTCCTGATTATCAATGCTCCCTATGCCTGGCTTCTTTATTTCCAGTTTCCTGATTATTGACATTCCTCATTCCTGGCTTCTTAATTTCCAGTTTCCTGATTATCAACATTCCTGAACCCTGGGCTTATTTCCGGTTTCCGGATTATCAACATTCCTCATCCCTGGCTTCTGTATTTCCAGTTTCCAGATTATCAACATTCCTCATCCCTGGCTTCTGTATTTCCAGTTTCCTGATTATCAACATTCCACATCCCTGGCTTCTTTATTTCCAGTTTCTGGATTATCAACATTCCCCATCGCTGGCTTCTTTATTTCCAGTTTCTGGATTATTGACATTCCTGAGTCGCAACCTCTTTATTTCCAGTTTCCTATTATTAACATTTTGCCACAATGGCTGTTGCTCTCCTGGACATTGTAACTCTTCACCCCTAAATCAGAAGGAGGACATTAACCTACATAAACGCCACATTTATAACATACATCTAGATTACAGTTTCCTAGACTGTCCCAGTGTTTCCCTTATGGCTATTTTTCCTGCCTCTCTAGTCTCCTTTTCTCTAGAAGTGCTTCTCAGCATTCTATGGTGGAGGAGGGCAGGTCGTCTTTCTTGACATTGAGATTTGTGAAGCATCCAGACCTGCTGCTTGGTAGTACATCTCTCAACTTGAGTTTGTCTGATTGTTTCCTCAAGATGAGATTCAGGTTAAGTATTTTCCCATAGGAAAATGACAGAGTGGACACTGTCCATCTCAGCACAATAGGGGGCTTATACATAAGGCCAGTCTGTTCTATCCTTGGTATTACAGAGTTTGCCTCTTGGTGAAGGCAAGGTCCATAGAGACCTCCACTGTAAAAGCAGCTTTCGAAATAGGAACACTCTTACACTGTTGGTGGGAGTGTAAATTAGTTCAACCATTGTGGAAGACAGTGTGGCGATTCCTCAAGGACCTAGAAATACAAATTCCATTTGACCCAGCAATCCCATTACTGGGTATATATCCAAAGGATTATAAATCATTCTACTATAAGGACACATGCACATGAATGTTCACTGCAGCACAGTTTACAACAGCAAAGACCTAGAACCAACTCAAATGCCCATCGATGATAGACTGGACAGGGAAAATGTGGCACATATACACCATGGAATATTATGCAGCCATCAAAAACGATGAGTTTGCATCCTTTGTAGGGACATGGATGAACCTGGAAACCATCATTCTCAGCAAACTGACACAAGAACAGAAAATCAAACACCGCGTATTCTCACTCATAGGCAGGTGTTGAACAATGAGAACACATGGACACAGGGAGGGGAGCATCACACACTGGGGTCTGTTGGGGGGAAAAAGGGGAGGGACAGCGGGGGGTGGGGAGTTGGGGAGGGATAGCATGGGGAGAAATAACAGATATAGGTGATGGGGAGGAAGGCAGCAAGTCACACTGCCATGTGTGTACCTATGTAACAATCTTGCATGTTCTTCACATGTACCCCCAAACCTAAAATGCAATAAAAAGTTAAAAAAAAAAAAGCAGCTTTCCTTATGTCATTAAGAAAGAGCATTGCCTGGATCCATTCTGTAAACTCTTAATTTATTTTTAATATTAACTAGGGAAAAGATGTCCCAGTCTGTGACTTCACTGTAATACTATATAGTCAGGGAGCACCCTTAACAGATATGGCTGATCATCCTCAATAAAGGACTACTAAAATTACTTCTCATCAGAAGTCAGAGGAAACCAGAACAACTTAAGGAAACTTTAAAGAGATAAATTAAAAAATAAACTATGAGTCCAATCTCATTTCTTCTATCTTGTTTCCTCTATCTCCAGTTTCAATTATTTTTCAAATCTCTTTCTAGATAACAACTAAATCTCATTAAAATAAGGCTTAACAGCATAGCCATTACTCAATGATTTAATCAAGCCACTAAAATAACTGCATGGTAACATCCTGCCATAACATGCTAATTATGTCTTCCAGTACCAATCCAATTATAAAATTATTCCATTATTTCCTAATTCCAACTAAGCCCAGTATATTAAATCTATATATTTAGCAGCAGTCATGAAGGAAAAAAAAAACGTTTGGCCAAATATAAAGGTGATTTATTAAAACAACCACCACGACCACCACCACCACCACCATTTATCACAAAGATCAGACAGCAATGCTTTGGGAGGCGAAATGGGTGGACCGCTTAAGCCCCGGAGTTCCAGACTAGCCTGGGCAACACAGTGAGATCTTGTCTCTATAAAAAATTAAAAATAAAAGGTCATACAACAATGGACTGAGACACCAAGCATAAGCCGTGTCATCACTGGCATGCATCTTTTGTCAGATGAAGTAAGCATCTAGTTCCATTTATTTCTAAACTGTTGAGTTGATGACTTTTCTTAAAAATAACTTCCATTTCCTCTGGAATTACTGAATGTGAAGTACTAATGAGCGTCTGATTCAAACAGAAACATCCACTGTTTGTCATGTTCTACTCTGAAGTGCCCACGGTCAGCCAGGAATCTGTGCTTCACAAACTGCCAGCTTTACAACTGTTTCCACAGATGAAGAAACACACAAAGGAAAAGCACATTCACCGTCTGGATAAAGTACAGTAGAAATCAGTCAGGGGTTTGCCTCAGAGTGGGTTTGTAATTTTAAGAGCTTGAGGTCTCAAACACAAGGCATCTAAATGCAGGGACCACACTATCATTGGTGAGCCACATTTGATCAAACAAAGCACTTCTAGACAGAAGACATCAGATCTCTGCAAGGCTTTGCCAGATAGGAACAGCAACGAAGACTGGTTTAAAATAAAATCTATTAGCACACACAATTTAGAACTCCCTGAAATAAAGTATTTCAAAAGCCTGAGAACTTCATCACTGTGTTAACTAAATATAGAATGACATTTTGCTCTAGGGTGCCTGGAAAGGCAGTAATGCGAGCTGTCAGAGTAGCTAAGACAAACACTGGTCAGTAATGTGGCATGATGTCAAATGCTCATCTTTCCAGCTACAAACTATTTTTCTCCCTTTCTTTTAATGGTAAGTAGGCAACAAACAAATAACACAGAACTTTTTCCACCTACAACAAACAACCCTAAAATATAGACTCTTGTCAGGTGAACTGAAAATCTGTATTTAGTATAATCAACTTCCATTTTTCCAATACAATCATTCTACAGTGAAAATATTCTAATTCCTTTTTCTTTCATCCATGAGTTCAATTTTCTTAAGCACTACTTGTGATTAAGATCTTCATTTAGAACAAATCAACTTTCAATTTTTGAAGGATCTAATAAAAACTTTAAGAAGGACTGTTCCGGAAAGCAACCCATTGTGCCCATTATAAATTCGCTACGTGAGGCGGTGACAGAATTGACCGAGTGGTTGCGGAGGGCAGTAGTGGTGCTCTGGTAACCAGATTCTCATGCTGACAGCCCCAAAGCAAGGCGTAATGAGGAAGGGTACAATTTTAAAGTTGATAGTTGTGCCACGATGTTTACACATAAGCATTCTGCCAAAAAAAAAAAAAAAAAAAAAAAGAAGGGAAGATAAAACGAAGAAAGTTGCATTTCACGGGGGATGACACAGTATCACCCACAATTCTTTAGGTGCCACACAGCATTATTCTGGGTCTACTTTTTTAGTGACAGAACTTTTACCAAAGAGAGTAAGAAAAAGTAAAAGAACAAAAGTATTCTTCTTAATAGCCTAAATGAGAATCTCATATTCAATTAATTAAAAGCTTGAATTTCTCCCTTTAAGACCAGCCAGGAGGCTGAATGCCTTGCCTTATGGGCAACCTGACAAGGGCAAAAGAAAAAAGTATTTTTCATGTCATCTTTCACAGACTGAATCATAAGAATCCTCCATGACTCAAAAAAGAAATTTAGTATGTGGAAATCTATTCACTACAAAGCAGAACTGAATGCCTACAGTAACTTCTGACCAAAATGGTAACTTTATGCTCTGTTAAAAAACTAAGGGCAGTTTTGAAGACTTCTATAAATATTAAATGTGCCCAAAAATGTCATTAATAAACAAAGAACAATTCCAGAAAATATACACATAAGACTCTTCTGTGAGGAAAGATACAAGTCTTAAAGAAAATGATATGCAACGAAGAAGGATAGAATTGAATAACAGGAACATAACGTAAAGATATAAAGTGAAACAGAACAGCATCAATTACACGAGGTGAAAAAAAAATCCTTTTAGAAATTTTGTCTAGAAATCTACGTGATCCTGTGTTTCCCCAAAATAAGTAGTTTCTATCCCATCTTCCTGGAAGAGATATAACAGTCTGCAATAGGGTGCTTCTAAGGAGTGAGCTTTATGTACAATACTAACCATATTTTGTTAATGTCTCGATGTCAGGCTGTTAAATATAATCAAGCACTGAAAATCACTCAACTCTGGAAAGTATAAAATAATTCTCAATCCATCAGGAGAGTACTGAAGTGTCTAAGTCCTTCATGCACACCAGGACATTGAGGAATGGACACTTGGCCGACTAGTGGCAGAAATGGGAAATCACCTGTCCTGTGCCTAAAGCAGTGTGAAGCAAGTCAAGTAACTTACCTTAAGGGGAAGGCACAGTATTAACAAGGGAGATACATTTAAAATTGTATGTTTCAAAACACTGGGAGGCTAGACCTGCAAGCTTCACTTCTGATAAGAACAAAAGACCTTCTTTTGACACTTACTGGACTTGCATAATATCAATGCAAACAGATTAGTAGCCAAGCTTTGGCACAATATTTTGAATTTCCCACTAAAACCATACAAATGCAAAATAGGTATCTTTTCACATTTATGAACATTCTAAGAAATATATAATTGTGGAGTCATGCTGCCGACAAATTTCTGAAATTTGATCATTTTATGTCTGTGGTCTCCTGAATGCCAGGATGAAATCTGCATACAGGAGTGTGTGCTTTGAGATACACACCTAACTGGATTTTTAGTCCAGGCATCACCTCTTACCAGTTGAGTTATTTTGGGAAAAGCTGAACTATTTTTACTTCTCCTTGTATAATCTGTTTTCTCATTCATAAAATGGGTGTAATTGTGTAACTTGCTTTATATGATTGCTGGGAAGATTAAACAACAGTTAAAAATTTCTCCAGATGCTCGGTCCAAACAGTAAGCAAATGTTAGCTATTATTATTAAACTGTGAAAAAAGCTATGAAAAGCAGTTATCCTCCATTGATGAAAAACATTAAAGCATTTAAAAATCTTTAAATCTAAGACTATCTGGGCCGGGCACAGGGACTCATGCCTGAAATCCCAGCACTTTGGGAGGCAGAGGCAGGCTGATCACTTGAGGTCGGGAGTTCGAGACCAGCCTGACCAACATGGAGAAACCCCCTCTCTACTAAAAATACAAAAAATTAGCCAGGCATGGTGATACATGCCTATAATCCCAGCAGCTCGGGAGGCTGAGGCAGGAGAATTGCTTGAACCTGGGAGGCGGCGTTTTTGGTGAGCCGAGATCACGCCACTGCACTCCAGCCTGGGCAACAAGAGCAAAACTCCGTCTAAAAAAAAAAAAACCAAAGCTATCATTAATACAATTTAGAAGACAGGGAAAGGCATTCAACTAAACAACAACTTACTTCAAGGCTGCATAATAAAATGTTCCAAACCAAACACCAGAAGTTATTAGATGCACCGGAATCAAAACTTTTCCATACTGTCTAAATGTTTTCTTGAATCGTTGATAAAGACTAATAGATTTGTCTTGTAAAGGATCAGGCTCTTCCTTTTTTTCCGGAGTTCCATGGGCTGTGCTACGGGATGAAAAATCCCTCCTGGATGAAACACACAGTTTCCCTTGCTTATGGTGAAGGACTCCTGGTTGGGGCGGATGAGCTTCCAGCGGCCTCCTTTCCTTTGCCACACACTGGGTAGCAGATAAATGCAACCATTGTTTTTGAGGACCTTGTACCAAAACCACTTTGGATTCAGCATTGCACAAAAGTAAAGGTCCCTTTATATTTTGACAGTGTCCAAAAAGACCAGCTTTATGTAGTTCCAAGCATGTCCTGCGTGCCAGTTGAGATACAATCCGTGGCACATTCCATTGCATTTTGAAGAGTGTTGATAGGTTTCAGCTTCTACAAAGACAAATTTATCAAAAAATTAGATAATACTTAGGTTTCCATTTTAAATCAATTCATTTGAAAATCAATAATTAACTATTAGGAAGTAAAAAGACAGACACTGCTACATAGTCTACAGAAATTGATATTAGGGTATACAGTTTAACCACAGTGTAATTTTAAAATCTCATAAAGGCCAGGCGCAGTGGTTCACACCTGCAATCCCAGCCTTTTGGGAGGCCAAGGCAGTTGGATCACCTGATGTCAGGAGTTCAAGACCAGCCTGGCTAACATGGCGAAACCCCATCTCCACTAACAATGCAAAAATTAGCCAGGCATGGTGGTGGGTGAGGCTGAGGCAGAAGAACTACTTGAACCTGGGAAGCAGAGGTTGCAGTGATCTGATATCGTGCCACTGCCCTCCAACCTGGGTAACAGAGCAAGACTCCATCTCAGAAAAATAAATGAAATAAAATATGTCAGGTGCAGTGGCTTACACCTGTAACCCCAGCACTTTGGAAGTCTGAGGCAGGAGGATCACTCGAGGTCAGGAGTTCGAGATCAGCCTGGCCAAAATGGCAAAACCCTGTCTCTACTAAAAACACAAAAATTGGCCAAGCACAATGGCATGTGCCTGTATTCCCAGCTACTCAAGAGGCTGAGGCATGAGAATCGCTTGAATCCAGGAGGTGGAGGTTGCAGTGAGCTGAGATTGTGCCACCACACTCCAGCCTGGGTGACACAGTGAGACGCCATCAAGGGTGACAGAGAGAGATGCCATCAAGGAAAGGAAAGGAAAGGGGAATGGGGAACGGAATGGGCAACAGAACGACAGAGGGACATGCCATCAAGGGGAGGGGGAAGGGAACAAAGGGGAGGGGGACGGGGGAAGGGAAGGGGAAGGGAAAGAAAAGGGAAGGAAAAGATTGTTTCCTGTTATCTGTTAGAAAAGAAAAAAAGTAAAAAAAAAAAAAGAACAGAAAAGAGAAAATAAAATAAAATCTCATGTAACACACCGTCTAAATTTGATATGGTAAACTAGTCCAGCATGGGGAATGTTTTGCGGCCTCTTATTCTATAAAGAAGTAGTGTAGTATAGTGAGGGGAAAACATAAGATCTGGGATCTGATGCTTTGGGGATATAATTCCAAATAATTCCCTTTCAGACTCCAAGCCCAGGTCCACTAGTAAAATGAAGATTACTTCACAGGATTGTTACCAGAAATTACACAAAATTTCTGATGTAAAGATGCTTCTGTAAACTAGTGAGCATCACAAGTATTAGTTATGAAAATGTTAAGATCTGATGAATAGCTGATATTAGTATTTATACTATAATGCCTTTGGACTAAGTTATCAAGTTATAAATCACTTATGTTATTGAGTGGTGAGAAGAGATAGTCTGGTACTTATGTTCTTTTTCCCCCCAATATCAATAGTGGAGAGAAAAAAAAAGGTATACAGTTATGTCTCACTATTTGATCTGGCATCAGCATAGAACAAAGATTTACAAGACAGCCAGGCAGAATGGCTTGGGCTTGTGGCTTCAGCTACATCGGGAGGCTCACATGGGAGGACGCTTGAGGCTACAGTGCATCTGTGAACAGCTACTCCACTCCAGCCTGACCATACAGCAAAACTGCAAGTCTTTTTTTTAAAAAAAGAATTACAGAGACTTTTCCAGATAATTACTTAGCCTCTCTAGACAAATGTTTTCCCAGTGGTAAATGTGGTTACAGTAGCCATTCCCATATAGTCGATCCGTCCCTTTTTTTCAACATCGGGTGGTGCCACATGCCTCCCCACTCCCAGTACCAGCTCTACCTTACTACTTCTAACATGTTGAGAATAGACAATTTTATTTAATTGTACACTAAATAAGGGTTGGTGAGATCTGAATTAGCACCCTAATAAATTAGCACTCCAATAAATACAGATACTCCATCTTACACGAATATTCTTTATCTGGTACACAAAGTTGACTGGTGAAACAAAAACTGACATCAAATAAAAACATTCATTAGTGAATTATCCACCTATAAAAATTAATCCCCTGACTCATCCCCCTTCCTAATCAATAAGTAACATCACTCCTAACAGACTCTCACAGATAATCCGACAACACGGTACAAATGAGTTGCTAAATGAAACTGCAAATCTTGCAAAAATAAATAGGCTCCCAAGAAGTCTTTTAAAAAGTGATATGGGGGCCGTGTGTGGTGGCTCACACCTGTATCCCAGCACTTTCGGAGGCTGAGGCAGTCAAATCACGAGAACAAGAGATTGAGATGGGGTAGCCAACATGGTGAAACCCCGTCTTTACTAAAAATACGAAAAATAGCCAGGCGTGGTGGCACATAATTATAATCCCACCTACTTGGGAGGCTAAGGCAGGAAAACCTCTTGAACCCCAGAGGCAGAGGTTGCAGTGAGGTGAGATCGTGCCACTGCTCTCCAGCCTGGGCAAAGGAGTAAGACTCGTCTCAAAAAAATAAAAAATAAAAAATTGATACTGGAGATTAATTTCAGACAAAGCAGACTGCAAACATTCTTTCATTGTTAGTGTTAAAGATGGGCATTTTATAACAATGATGATGAAGACATGAAGACATAACAATCCTAAAAATGTATAATACCTAACAAGAGAGGATCAAAATAAATGACATGAAAACTGACAGAACAGAGAGGAGAAAAGCAGTCCACTTAGAGATGTTAATACTCCAGTCAGCCACCTTGATAAACCCAGCAAGCAGAATGTCAGTAAGGACATAGTTAAACTAAACAACAATGTTAACCAATTTGATCGAATTGACATTTATAGAATATTCCATTCAACATCAGCAGAATACACATTCCACTCAAGTTCACATGGAACATTCAACAAGCAGACCCCATGGTGGGCCATTAAATATACTATATCAAATTGCAAAAAATGAAAATTATGCAAAGTTATGTTCTCAAATTACAATAGAAGTAAACTAGAAATCATTAACATAGACAGCTGGGAACTTCCACCTGCCCTCCAATTATGTGGAAATTAAACAGCATACTTCCAAAAAAAAAAAAATCTTCAAATGTCTAAAAAGAAATTTAAAAATATTTTGAAGTAATTGAAAAAAATACAACTTAACAAAATCTGTGCGATGTGGCAAAGCAGTGCTTTGAGGACTAAACTTTGACCTTTTTCCTTTTACCCAAATTTCCATCTAAGGTATCTGGGGAGTCATACCCTACAAACCATGAAATTTCATCAGAGGGGTTTTATTTAACCCTATATAAATGGCTCCTTTCCAGCTTGTCTCCGACATAACATCACATGACAGATAAAAAAGGAAATGAAAATATTTTACCCCAAAATATGTTTGTCATACTTTGAAATGACCCAGCAAAGCCATTTTCTTGGTGGAGAAAAGCTGAATTTGTAAAGACTATTAACATAATCAGATCCCTGCCTCCAGGTCTTCACAATCCTGAAACGATTAACCGAGTCTAGCACCTTTTAAAAGGTCCGAATAGGAAACATTTGCCATCTATGGTCTCTAAGGGCCGCCACTTTTGAGACTTGATCTATGTGTTAAGAACCTTGGTATCCACAACCCTTTATCTTAATCCAGATGCTCTTTTCTATTGATTATAGGTCTTTATATAGTAACTCTTCCAACCAATTGCCAATCAGAAAATCTTTTAATCCAATTATGACCCATAAGCCCCCACTTTGAATTGTCCTGGCTTTTCAGACCAAACCAATGTATACCCTTCATAATACCGATTGATGTCTTATGTCTCCCCAAAACATTTAAAGCCAAGCTGTAACCCAACCACCTTAGGCATATGTTCTCAGAACTTCTTGAAACTGCCTTGGACCTCGGTCGCTCGTATTTGGTTCAAAATAAACCTCTTTACACATTTCAGAGTTTGACTCTTTCATCAAAAGCTTACAGGAAGAATGCACATATTAGAAAAGAAGATCTAAACTCAATAAGCTAAGTTACTTCCTTAAGAAAATAGAGAAAAGAAGCAAGCAGAAAGAAACAATAAAGATCAGAGCAGAAAGCAGAGAAAAGGGAAACAAAAAATATCAACAAAACCAAAACCTAGCTCTTTGGGGGGAAAAAATGAGTAAAATTGATATATCTCTAGCCAGGATAACTGAGAGAAAAAACAAATGATCAATATTAGAAATAACTACTGATCCCATAGACAATAAAAAATAAAGGAATACCATTAATAATTTTAATTCTAAGCTTGTGAGCAAAGAAATGATCTTATCTGAGGAATATGAGTTTTTATAATTATCAGGCCCAAAGAGACATTAAAATGAGACCGAAATCACACCTTACCTCTCCTCACCAGCCCACTTCCTCTGAACTGTGCATTCACCTCTTGAAATGGTTATTGCCATAAGTAACTATGAATTAACCTAATAACACTATAATTCACAATCTATAGCTTAACAATGTACAGCCAATAACTAATCAATGCTATTTCTGTAAAAGAGTCAGAATTCCTGACAAACAACTCTTTTTCAGTTCATTCCTGTCCCCCAATATTTTGTCTTAAAAAATCCACTTGTAACTGCTGCTAGTAAGTGTGTATATTCAGGGCAACTTGAATCTATGCTCCTAGGTTGCATTCCTCAGGCTTTGCCCAAATAAACTCTCTACTTACAATTAATTTTGCTTCAGCTTGCTTCAAGGTGACACTCACAAATTTGATAACTTACATGAAATGGACCACGTCCTTACAAAGACACAAACTGCCAAAACCCACACAAGGAGAAATAAAAGACTTCAATAACCCTATATTTACTATTCAATAGAGAAATGGAATCAATAATTAATAACCTTTCCAAAAAAAAAAAAAAGAAAAGAAAAGAACCGAGGCTCAGATGATTTGACTAGTGAATTCTACCAAACATTTAAGGAAAAAATACAATTCAGAACACAAAGGCAGAGAAGACTTACTAACTCATTCCATGAGGCCAAAAGTACCCTAATACCAAAACCAGCTACATATAATTCAAGAAAGGAAAACTACAGAATACCTCTTATAAACATAGACAGTAAAAATCCTCAACAAAATATTAGCAAGTCAAATCCAACGATGTCGAAAACAATCATACACTCTGACCAAGTGGGATTTAATCCAGATATGCAAAGGTAGTTCAACATTTAAGAATCAACTGAGAAATAAAAATGAAATTGTCATTTCCTAACTAACTGAATGGACCTCCTCTTGGCCAATGGGACCCTGGGGAAACCTTGGAAGCTCTGTTCAGGTCACACACCTGCCACAGGTAGTTAGGTACTGGGGGGCAGGAGGGGACTCTCTCTCACCCACTAGGAATGTCAGGTGATGGTTCAGCAATGATCACATTGTCTTTCTAAAAGTGATAAATTGGCAACAGGTGCCAGAGAGAGGCCAGTTCCTGATGGTCCACACCTGTTGCACTAAAGTGTTACATGAATGCAGGCACCAGGAAAGCAAAAAGGGCTTCCAATAAAATCTCAGGTACTGGACAAGTGAGCCTGGGCATACACATTAAGAGACAAAATGGCCGAGTATGACCTTCCAGGGACACTCCAGAGAAAAAGGGAAGAAAGCCTCAGATAGACACACATACAACTTCCTAAACACACTGCATGTGCTTACTTCCCAAGTGTAAGGACGGCACTGTACATGCAGGCAGCTCACCCTAAGGGAAGAATCATGGGAAAAGTGTGCAAGACACTGGAAGTAGGTCAGACTATAAAGTCCTAGGATCATGGTTAAACACTGCACTTGCCCTTCATGTGCCTGCTTGGGTCTCTCCCAAGCATACTTTCTTTCCTGTTCTAAAGCCTTTTTGAATAAATTCCCACTTCTTTTCTGAAACTTGTCTTGGTCTCTTTTTCTTCCTTATGCCCCTCAGTCAAATTCTTTCTTCCGAGGAGGTAAGAAATGAGACTGCTGCAGACCCCAACGAATTCACCACTGCTATCTTTTGGATACCTTTCACCAGTAACACACCCTTCAATACAACCTGCCTGGCTTGCAGCCAGCCCCACTAACTTCCAACAGGCTTTCTTCCCTAGGAGATAAACAGAAACTGGCCCTTCAAAAGACTCCACACTGATAATGCTGATTACTAGCTTATCTTCCCAGGTGCAGAACAAAGATGAGAGTAATTATTCCGATACAATGATATGGGCAGGAGGCAGAGAAATTCTAGGCAGATAGGGGTAGCCTCTAAGAAATATGTGATTATGTGAAAAGACCTAATGTATACTTGATCGGTGTACCTGAATATGATGAGGAGAATGAATTCAAGCTGGAAAACTCGCTCCAGGGTATTATCCAGGAGAACTTCCCAAGCCTAGCAAGGCAGTCCAAATTTCAAATTCAAGAAATACAGAAAACTACACAAAGATAAGCCTCAAGAAGAGTAACCCTAAGGCACATAATCGTCAGATTCACCAGGGTTGAAATGGAAGGAAAAAATGCTAAGGGCAGCCAGAGAGAAAGGTCAGGTCACCCACAGAGGGAAGCCAATCAGACTCAAAGCAGATCTCTCGGCAGAAACCCAACAAGCCAGAAGAGAGTAGGGGCCAATATTCGACATCCTTAAGGAAAAGAACTTTCAACCCAGAATCTCATATCCAGCCAAACTAAGCTTCGTAAGTGAAGGAGAAATAAAATCCTTTATGGACAAGCAATTATTGAGAGATTTTGTCACCACCAGACCTGTCCTACAAGAGCTCCTGAAAGAAACACTAAGCATGGAAAGGAACAAGTTCCAGTTACTGCAAAAGCAAACCAGTTGGCAACGACCAAAAATGCAATGAAGAAAATGAGTCAACTAATGGGAAAGAAAACCAGCCAGTAACAAAATGGCAGGGTCAAATTCACACATAACAATATTAACATTGAATGTAAATGGCCTAAATGCCCCAATCAAAAGACACAGACTGGCAAACTGGATAAAAAGTCAGAACCCATCAGTGTGCTGTACTCAGGAAACCCATCTCACATACAAAGACACACACACATTCAAAATAAAGGGATGGAAGACTTACCAAGCAAATGGAGAACAACAAAAAAACAAAAGCAGGGGTTGCAATCCTAGTTTCTGATAAAATGGACTTCAAACCAACAAAGATCAAAAGAGACAAAGAAGGACACTACCTAATCATAAATGGATCAATCCAACAGGAAGAGCTAACTAAATACATACGCCCCCAACACAGGAGCACCTAGATACATAAGTCAAATTCTTAACGACCTAAAATGAGATTTAGACTCCCACACAATAATAGTGGGAGACTTCAACACTCCACTGTCAATATTAGACAGATCAACAAGACAGAAAATTAACAAGGATATCCAGGACTTGAATGCAGAGCTGGACCAAGCGGATCTAATAGACATATACAGAACGCTCCACCCCAAATCCACAGAATATACATTTTTCTCAGCACCACATTGCACTTACTCTAAAATTGACCACATCATTGGAAGCAAATCACTCCTCAGCAAATGCAGAAGAACAGAAATCATAACAAACAGTTTCTCAGAACACAGCGCAATTAGACTAGAATTCAGGATCAAGAAACACACTCGAACCCGTACAACCACTTGGAAACTGAACAACTTGCTTCTGAGTGTCGACTGGATAACAATGAAATGAAGGCAGAAATAAAGATCCTCTTCAAAACCAACCAGGATGAAGGCACAACTTACCAGAATCTCTGGGACACCTTTAAAGTGGAGTTGAGAGGGAAATTTATAGCAACAAATGCCCACCAGAGAAGAAAGGAAAGATCTAAAATCAACACCCTATCATCAAAATTGAAAGAGCTAGAGGAGCAAGATAAAAAAACTCAAAAGCTAGCAGTAGACAAGAAACAACCAAGATCAGAGCAGAACTGAAGGAGACAGAGACACAAAAAACCCTTCAAAAAAAATCAATAAATCCAGGAGCTAGTTTTTTTTTTTGAAAAGATCAACAAAATAGACCTCTAGCCAGATTAACAAAAAAGAAAAGGAAGAAGAATCAAACAGATGCAATAAAAAAGGATAAAGGGGATATCACCACTGATCCCATAGAAATACAAACTACCATCAGAGATTACTACAAACAGCTCTACTCACATAAACCAGTAAACCAGGAAGAAATGGATACATTCCTAGACACTTGTACTCTACCAAAACTAAACCAAGAGGAAGTTGAAACCCTGAATAGACCAATAAAAAGGGCTGAAGTAGAGGCAGCAATCAATAGCCTACTAACCAAAAAAAGTCCAGGTCCAGACGGGTTCACAGCCAAATTCTACCAGATGTACAAAGAGGAGCTGGTTCCATTTCTTCAGAAACTATATCAAACAATACAAAAGGAGGGAATCCTCCCTAACTCATTTTATGAGACCAACATCATCCTGATACCAAAACCAGACAGAGACTCAACTAAAAAAGAAAACTTCAGGCCAATATCCATGATGAACATCGATGCAAAAATCTTCAATAAAATACTGGCAAACAGATAGCAACAGCAATCAAGAAGATTATCCATCACGACCAAATAGGCTTCATCCCGGGGATGCAAGGCTGGTTCAACATACACAAATCCATAAATGTAATCCATCACATAAACGAAACCAAAGACAAAAACCACATGATTATCTCAATAGATGCAGAGAAGGCCTTCGATAAAATTCAACAACGCTTCATGCTAAAAACTCTCAATAAACTAGGCATTGACGGAATGTATCATAAAATGATAAAAGCTATATATGACAAACCTACAGCCAATATCATACTGAATGGGCAAAAGCAGGAAGAACTCCCTTTGAAATCAGGCACTAGAAAAGGATGCCCTCTCTCACCACTCCTATTCAACACAGTATTGGAAGTTCTAGCCAGAGCAATCAGGCAAGAAAAAGAAATAAAGCGTATTCAATTAGGAAAGGAGGAAGTCAAACTGTCTCTATCTGCAGATGACATGATTGTATATGTAGAAGACCCCGCTGTCTCAGCCCAAAATCTTCTCAAACTGATAAGCAACTTCAGCAAAGTCTCAGGATACAAAATCAATGTGCAGAAATCACAAGCATTCCTATATACCAATAACAAACAGCCAAATCAAGAGCGAACACCCATTCACAATTGCTGCAAAGAGAATAAAATACCTAAGAATACAACAAAGGATGTAAAGGACCTCTGCAAGGAGAACTACAAACCACTGCTCAACGAAATAAGAGAGGACACAACCAGATGGAGAAACATTCCATGCTCATGATTACGGAGAATCAGTATCGTGAAAATGGCTATATTCCTCAAAGTAATCTATAGATAATATGCTATCCCCATCAAGCTACCAATGACCTTCTTCACAGAACTGGAAAAAACCACTTTAAACTTCATATGGAATCACAAAAGACTCCACATAGCCAAGACAATCCTAAGCAAAAAGACCAAAACCGTAGGCATCAGGCTACCTGAAATCAAACTATACTACAAAGCTACAGTAATCAAAACAGCATGGTACTGGTACCAAAACAGAGACACAGACCAATGGAACAGAACAGAGACCCCAGAAGAAACACCACACATCTACAACCATCTGATCTTTGACAAACCCGGCAAATACAAGCAATGGGGAAAGGATTCCATGTTTAAAAAATGGTGTTGGGAAAACTGGCTAGCAACGTGCAGAAAGCAGAAACTGGTCACCTTACACTAAAACTACCTGTCACCTTACACTAAAACTAACTCCAAATGGATCAAAGATTTAAACATAAACCATAATACCATAAAAACGCTAGAAGAAAACCTAGGCAAAACCATTCAGGACATAGGCATAGGCAAGGACTTCATGACTAAAACACCAAAAGCAATGGCAATAAAAGCCAAGATAGACAAACGGGATCTAATTAAACTCCAGAGCTTCTGTACAGCAAAAGAAGCCATCATTAGAGTGAACAGGCAACCAACAGATTGGGGAAAAATTTTTGCAATCTACCCATCCGACAAAGGGCTAATATCCAGAATCTACAGAGAACTAAAACAGATATACAAGAAAAAAACAACCCCATTCAAAAGTGGGCAAAGGATATGAACAGACACTCTTCAAGAGAAGACATATATGAGGCCAACAAACATATGAAAAAATGCTCATCATCACTGGTCATTAGAGAAATGCAAATCAAAACCACACTGAGATATCATCTCACGCCAGTTAGAATGGCGATCATTAAAAAATCTGGAGACAACATATCCTGGAGAGGATGTGGAGATACAGGAACACTCTTACACAGTTGGTGGGAGTGTAAATTAGTTCAACCATTGTGGAAGACAGTGTGGCGATTTCTCAAGGATCTAGAAATAGAAATTCCATTTGACCCAGCAATCCCATTACCAGGTATATACCCAAAGAACTATAAATCATTCTACTATAAAGACATATGCACACATATGTTCATTGCAGCTCTGTGTACAATAGCAAAGACCTGGAACCAACCCAAATGCCCATCAGTGATAGACTGGACAGCGAAAATGTGGTACATATACACCATGGAATACTACACAGCCATAAAAAACGATGAGTTTGTGTCCTTTGTAGGGACTTGGATGAATCTGGAAACCATCATTCTCAGCAAACTGACACAAGAACAGAAAGCCAAACACCCTATCTTCTCACTCATAGGTGGGTGTTGAACAATGAGAACAGGTGGACTCAGGGAGAGGAGCATCACACACTGGGGGCAGTTG
>PVKV010017892.1:0-31754 GCA_004027835.1 Alouatta palliata
CATGGAATATTATGCAGCCATCAAAAACGATGAGTTTGCATCCTTTGTAGGGACATGGATGAACCTGGAAGCCATCATTCTCAGCAAACTGACACAGGAACAGAAAACCAAACACCGCATATTCTCACTCATAGACGGGTGTTGAACAGTGAGAACACATGGACACAGGGAGGGGAGCATCTCACACTGGGGTCTGTTGAGGGGAAAAAGGGGAGGGACAGCAGGGGGTGGGGAGTTGGGGAGGGATAGCATGGAGAGAAATAACAGATACAGATGATGGGGAGGAAGGCAGCAAATCACACTGCCATGTGTGTACCTATGTAACAATCTTGCATGTTCTTCACACGTACCCCCAAACCTAAAATGCAATAAAAAGTATATGTATTAAAAAAAAAAAAAGATGTTGTTTTATTATCTTCTTGTCTCTCTTGTCTATGATGAGAAATCATCACTCACTTATATAATTTATCCTCTGTATTAGTCTGTCTTTTCTTTGGCTATTTTTGTGAGTTTTTATTAAATCTTTGTTTAAAGCCATTTTACTATATTCTTAGTGGTGTGTATGTGTGTGTTTTCAATTTATCATACTTGGTGTTTATTGGCTTTTTAAACCTCTGAATTGATATTCTTGATCAGTTTTAGAAAGTTTTTATTCATTATTTTATCTAATTTTTTTCATTATTTCTAAAATGCAATACTATGTATTTGATGACTTAATACTGTTACACTTCAATCATTATTTAAAATATTTTTCTGTCTGTGCTTTAGTTCGAGCGATTTTTACTATCCTGTTTTGTGTCCAATATGCTCATAAACACATTTAGGAATACTTTATTTCCAGTATCTATTTTTTAGTGTCCGGATTTTAGTTTGGTTTTCTTTTATAGTTTGGAACTATGTCCAAAATTTCTTTGCTCATTATACTTATCATTTTGTATCGATTTTGGTACAAATTTATCAGTCATTTCTATGTTCTTATTTTATAATTCTGACATCCAAACTTTGTCTCTATTTTTATTAACTGATTTTCCTCTTGATTATTGGTCTAGAACACATTTTATTGCTTCTTCACATATCTTATAATTTTTTTATTGAAATCTGGACATTATGTATAAAGAAAAGACAAGACTGAAGTGGACTATAAGTTGCAGGAGTGGAAGTCCATAAAACTTTGAAACTGAGAGCCAGTGAGCATACAAAACATGAGGCCATTCACATTGAACCTGCACACAGAATGTCCATACAATTTTTAAAAGTCACAGTATCAAGACTTGTCTTATCCTAGCTTAATGATTCCTAAAATTTCAATTAAATAACAAATTTATCCTTACATTTTCACCTAAAGCAATGTCTAATGAAGAAGGATCTTATCTTGAGTGAAGAAAGAGTTGACATGAAGGACTTAACGAATAGTTATCTATAGTCATGCATTGTGCAAGGATGGGGATGTGTTCTAAGAAATGCATTCAGAACAAATGAACCCTTCTGAGTTTGATATTTCGAATTAGTTGCCTATTTTTCCACATATGAAAAATAGAAGAACTGTATGCTATTGTGATTGTACTCCTCATTGCACATGAACCAGAGATTTTTGGATTAAAAAATACTACCATGAATTTATTGTGTTCCATGACTAGCGTAACTTGAAAAAAGAATGAATATAGACCCTGAAAAAAAGGGGCTAGATCTTCTTACTCTACCACACAGACATCGAAATTTTGTAGTGATTTGCTTCTTATTCTTGACAATATGATGATTAGAGCACATAATCATAAATTGCCAAGATGCATGTTTTGTTGATGGCAGGAAAAGATTGAATTATTTCTCTGGAAGGAAATCAGGAAAAGAATGAACTGCTGCAGTTGCAAACGTCATCACTTACGGAGAGCCAGAGAAAAGGGTTCAAAGTGGTCATAAAGCCAACGTACTAATTAAATAAATATTTTGAGGTGAAGAAGTATATGGAGACTAAAAGACAGGGAAGTATGAGAAGCAGGCCATGTGCACTTAGGAAACATGAGCAAAGCAGTTTCATCATTTGTTTACTCTTGCCTCAGTCTTAAACTTTAAAGAATTCAATTGTAAATTCTCTTTTAAACTAATAAGATATAAAATTAATTACTAATGTAAAAATGTATATCTTTACCATGTACAACGTATTTTAAATTATGTAAACATTGTGGACTGGCTAAATAGAGCTAATTAACATATGTGTTATTTAGGATTGCATGTTTTTTTGCACCAGAAAACAAAATCTACTCTCTTAGCTATTTTTAAGAATATAATACATTGTTGTTAACGATAATCACCACTTATTCCTCCTATCAAGCTGAAATTATACATACTTTGAGCAACATCTCTCTGACTTACTCCCTATTCCCTACCCAGCACCAGGTAGTCACCATTTTACTCTCTGATGCTATGAGCTCAACTTAAAAAAATTCCACATATAAGTGAGATTATGTGGTATTTGTCTTTTTGTGCCTGGCTTATTGACGTTAACATAAGGTCCTCCAAGTTTATCCATGTTGTTGCAAATGACAGAATTTCCTTCTTTTCTGAATGTTGAATAGTGCTCTATTGTGTACATACACACCACATTTTCTCTATCCATTGTTATGTAGAGAGATGCTTATTTTGATTTCATATCTTGGCTGTTGCAAATAATGCTTCACATTACTTACAAAAGATTTGCTCTTTGAGCTGTTTTTCTATTACCAGTAGAAAAAGCCTCAGCTTATCCTTCCATATCTTCTTGCCTAGTGCGCCAGGCATATATTTACAGGAAATGTACCAAGCTTTAAGAAGAAATTTTTGGTTTCTGTAAAATAGTTTTTGGTACCTATATAAAATGAATCGATGAACTACCTTTAATGAGAATTTACTCAACTCTGAGTCTATTATCTTTTGCAATGTCCTCAAGTCTCTTAAACTGGACCTAACTCAGGACTCCCCTTTTTGATACCTATGGTGGCCTTACTGAGATTAATATTGAATATTAAAATACCCTGCTCTGGATATCTGAGAAAGTAAATTCTGAACTTCTTTATAAATAAAAATTACAAAATTTTCTATAGATATTTTGCCTGCATTGTGCAGAGAATCAGAGGAGGGTAACAAAAAAAGCTCAAGTTTATTAATGAAGCTGAATGTGTTTGTGATGAAAGTCAACCATTCAGCCAGAATTGATGCTGGAAATAGAACTAGTGTTGAAGTGAGAGACAGAGCTGAAAATAATATTGTGACTTGTGCTACTAGTTGTCATAATGTAACGGAGAGAGGACCCAATGAAATAACCAGCTTAATAACCTGCTGAGAGAATGGACTATATTATAATTATACTAGAAAGAGAATCATATGCAGTTTTCTTTAGACTCCTTAAATCAGAAAAATTACCACCTCAGCTGGACATTTCCCCAAGGTCTATGAGTTTTTTCATTGCCTAATCAAAATCTCTCTTGCTGAAGTTTAACATAATATACCTTACAGGTAAAATCAGAACTATGAAGCCATACTTTCTGGGTCCATATTCTGGCTCTTTCATTTATTAGCTGAGTGTTCCAGCTCTGCAATTTCTCTGTTTTATTTTTAATGGAATTTTAAGACAACATTAAATGTTTTTATTTTATTTTAATGGCATTTGAAAACAACTTTAACGGGTTGCTAAAAAAGCAGATGAATAGATACATGTAAATTACTTGTAACTCTCCCTGGCATGTGTATATATATTGAGGGCTTTGTCAGTGCTGATATTTTTACTGCACATTTTTTTCCAGGTGAAAGAAATCAACATTTTATTCCCAAGTTCTCATATAATATCACCTTTAAGTAAACACTATCTTTTATTAAAAGGTCAAATCTTAACGAGTCTGAGGAGAATGGCTTTGTAATTCTTGGAGACTGCTTACCTTCCCTTGGTAGCAATTCCATTAAATGGAACATATGCCATCTTTTTGACAGACAAGAGCTGAAAGAACAAACATCCAGTGGAATACAACACAAGGGTTTTGTTAACAGTCAAATAAGAATCTCTCAAAGCAAATAGAATAGAAAGGGAGAAATTTATGAGAATTTGAAAATATAAAAGAAAGGTGAGACATTTTTGGAAGAGTAGAGAAAAAGACCAAGAGTGTGTGTGTGTGTGCGCATGTGTTCAATCATTAGGTTGCTAGTTTATAACATTGTTTTTTCCCTTGAGAATAGTTTCCTAAATATATAACGAATTTCCAGTATGGCTTCATTTTGTGGAGTATATTTATACACAGAGGAAAACTCTACTTTAGCATTTGTTTTATTTGCTCAAAGTCTTATTCTCTGAAATCAGAATGCAGGATATTGGTGTGGCATTCCTGTGTTACAAATCCGTCCTGACCAGTGGGTTATAATTTCCTCTGTTCCATTTGCTCCATGACTCCCTTGTGTCACGGAAGGTAATGTTTGAAATGCAAAACCTTGGTGGTGCAGCCTATCATCCTGCAGCAAAATTTTTCACCCAAAGATAGACACTTAATTCATATGTTCTTTCCAATCAATTTAAACTTTCAAAAAAATCAAATATTATTTTGCACGACACAGGTGATATTCGTGAAGTTATTACCCCTCTCAAAGGCCATTTCTCTTGGCAGCTGCTTTACACTGAATAAAGATGCGGCTTCTTCGCTCTATCAGTTGAGACTAACATCAGTGCAGCTGTGTCCTGTTGAGGCTGAAAGAAGTAAAAATGAGATTAATTTTTCAGTGAGTTAGAGCTATCTATAGAGAACATAGGGACAATTTGAGCCACACAACTTTGTTTTAGACGGTTTCAAACCTCTAAACTTTTAACAAAGTTCCTTCCATCCTTAACTTTAATTTTGACTAAACTCAAAGGGTTAGACACTTTTTCTTTTCGTATTAGTATTGGTAGTCTGTGTAGCACAGGGCAGACAGCTCAGTTGATTTTTACTTAGTGCCAATTACATTTGGTCTAAGGCCATAAATCTCACCCTGGCAGTACATCAGAACCACCTAGGGAATAGGAAAGGTGTAAACAAACTCAGGAAACATTGTCAATGTGTTTATTTTTTTTTCTATTCATACTTCTCTCTGAATGCATATTTATGCAATGACATATTCATTTCTCAGAGCCAGATTTCTGCAGATACTGGAAATTAAAATAAAATAGGACAGATTTCTTGGTTTTAAGAAGCTTACAGTTGATTGACAGGAAAACTAATAAAAAGGCAATTTCAATGCATGGTTCCTCTTAAGTTATGTGAGAAATAAGGAGATCTTCTAATCTGGTGGCACAAGACAAATTTGGTGAGGAGGGAGGCTTACTGAAGGAAGTGTCCACTGAACTGAGTACTGTAGAATGAATAGAAGTTAGCAGGATGAAGTAGGGTAAAGGAAACTTCGTAAACAAATCACACAGCTGGGGCATGAATAAGTCTTTTTCACGTACTAAAACAAAACAGTTTGATTTTGCTAGAATACCAAGTACAAGGAGATGAGTAACAAGAGGTGAGACTGAAGAGGCAGGCAGGATTCAAGTTCCCATGTACCTTCCACACCAGACTTAGGAGGACAGATATATCCTATAAGTGATAGAAAGCATGTAAAAGATTTTGGGTTTTCACTTTAGATGGTTCCTTCATGCTTCTGACAACACCATGGGAAATCAAACAAATGCAGATATATAAAGCAAATTGGATGATACAGATGTATATATATCAGACATGGTAGACCCTGGCGGAAAACAAGTACTTGCCATCAATCAGCAATCTAAATTAAGTACACAGCCACAATATAGGGCCTTATAAGCCATAGGAGTGGCCAAGATGGTCATTCCATTAAGGTTGACACAAAGGAGAAGTCACTTCTGGTTGAAGAGTTTAGAGATTGTGTATTAGACTGTTTTCATGCTGCTGATAAAGACATACCCAAGACTGGGCAATTTACAAAGAGAAGAGGTTTAATTGGACTTACAGTTCCATGTGGCTGGGGAAGCCTCACAATCAAGGTGGAGGGCAAAGAGGAGCAAGTCACATCTTACATGGATGGCAGCAGGCAAAGAGAAAGCTTGTGTAGGGCAACTCTTGTTTTTAAAACCATCAGATCTTGTGAGACCCATTCACTATCATGAGAACAGCATGGGAAAGACCCACCCCCATAATTTAATCATCTCTTACTGGGTCCCTCTCACAACATGTGGGAATTATGGAAGCTACAAGATGAGATTTGGGTGGGACACAGAGCTAAACCACATCATTCTGCCCCTGGCCTCTCTCAAATCTCATATCTTCGTATTTCAAAACCAATCATTCCTTCCCAACAGTCCCCCGAAGTCTCAGCTCATTTCAGCATTAACTCAAAAGTCCATAGTCCAAAGTCTCATCCAAGACCCTTCTGCCCATCAGCCTGTAAAATCAAAAGCAGGTTTGTTACTTCCTAGATACAATGGAAGTATAGGCATTGGGTAAATAGAGCCATTCCAAATAGGAGAAATTGGCTAAAACAAAGGGGCTACAAGCGCCATGCAAGTCCAAAATCCACTGGGCTAGTAAAATCTTAAAGCTCCAAAATGATCTCCTGTGACTCCATGTCTCACATCCAACTCACACTGATGCAAGACATAGGTTCCCATAGTCTTGGGTAGCTCCACTCTTGTGGCTTTGCAGGGTACAGCCTTCCTCCTGGCTGCTTTCATGGGCTGGCACTGAGTGTTTGTGGCTTTTCCAGGCACACAGTGCAAGCTGTCAGTGGATCTACCATTTTGGGTTCTGGAGGACAGTGGTTTCTTCTCACAGCTCCACTAGGCAGTGCTCCAGTAAGGACTCTGTGTGAGGGCTCCGATCCCACATTTCCCTTCTGCACTGCCTTAGCAGAGGCTCTCCATGAGGACCTCACCCCTTCATCAATCTTCTGCCTAGGCATCCTGGCTTTTCCATCTTCTGAAATGTAGTTTGTTTTCAAACCCGAATTCTTGACTTCTGTTCACTCACAGGCTCAACACCACATCTTACATGGATGGCAGCAGGCAAAGAGAGAGCTTGTGTAGGGAAATTCCCATTTTCAAAAGCATCAGATCTTGTGAGACCTATTTACTATCATGAGAACAGCATGGGAAAGACCCACCCCTTTAATTCATTCATCTTCCACTGGGTCCTTCTCACAATACATGGGAATTATGGGAGCTACAAGATGAGATTTGGGTGGGGACACAGAGCCAAACCATATCAGATGGGTGACAGAGTACAGTAAAATTTTGATAAGCAGCATTCTAGAAAGAAGGAAAGAATGACATGAACGAACAACTACAAACATGAGGTCCTTGTTGTTATATGACTGACAAAATGGTCAGAACATGGGGATTCGTAATATACTAGGAAGAGAGAATGCTGTGAAGTTATGCGGGAGCCCAACCATAGCAGGTTTCTTGAATGCCAAACCCACAATTATAGAAAAATGTGATCCAGGGAAAGTTTCCAAGCAAGGGAGAAGCATTTTTAATATCAGATACTATGAAGTTTGACTTAGTATCTGAGTTCCTTGTTGAATTAAGAAAGTACAATTAATAATCTGAATTAGTATGATAGGAAGCAGAAATGGAAGAAATATAGGAGCAATGAGACTACCTGCATGCCTACTTCTGATCTGTTGGCCAAAAGCATTTTTATCAAGCCCATTGTGTGATTCTGAACTGCATCTGGAATTGAAAGCAATGACTTTGGTGATATCCTCAATACCCACAGTCATGAGGACTAAATTTTTTACTGGGAGGTGCAGCTAACTACAGCATGTGGAACATGAAGAAATTCAGTTATTAAGCCAGTGTTCCCCAACTTTCTTATTGTTAAAGCCTCTTAGATAACTTGTTAAACCCCACCAAGTTTACAGAATCAGATGCTCCAGGGGAGCATGTGTGCTGAAGCCCTGTCCTACCGTCAGACAAGCTGGTGAACCTAGATCCAGGGAAAATGTTACTTTAAAGCATCGAAGTAATTGATGGGCTATAAAGGCCTGTGTTGACATCATTTGCATAGCAATTTTTAAAGTATAATGGTCATTAGTTTCCCCAGATCCTCAGAAGTTAAAGTCATAACCCAAATCTGACTATTTCCCATTGGCTCCTCCACTATCACTCTATTTTGATCTACCACCGTCCCCTTCCAGGGCCGCTCAAATAGCATCCTAACTGGTCTGTTTCTATGCTTTCTGGGATACAGTCTGTTTCCAATACAGGAGATGGAATAATCTCTTAAAAACAAATCTCAGATCATGCCATTCCCCATAGCCTTGCTCTACAGCATCAGTGGTTTCTATTTATGCATTTTAAAAATCCAAACTTCTTACCATGGCCTCCAATACCCCACGGGGCTGTCCCCTGCCCATCTGTCTTGTTTCAGCTTCTACCACTCTACTTTGCTCATGCTGGCTTGTTTCCTGTTCCCTAAGCATCCAAAGCTTGTCAGTCTCTTTGAGTTTGTCTCTCATTATTCTTACTTCAAGGGATTATCTTTCTCCAGATACTCACTGGACTTGTTCTACAATGTCATTCAGAAAGGTCCTCCTAACCCCAATGTAGAAGAGCTTCTATGTACCAAAGTCACCTCTTCATACTCTAGTTTAACCCTTTTCCTGATTTATTTCACCTGAAAAGTCCTATTGCTGTATATGCATAAGTATGTTTTCCTCTGTTTCCTCAACTAAAATGTATGTACCTCAGGATTGTGCATTCTGTCGAGTTCACCATATTCCCCAGTACTGAGAATGCTGTCTAACATTTAGTTGATGCTCAATAAGCATGTCTTGGACGGGTGGGTGAATGAATGATGTACTCATAATGCAATAGGAGTTATCTGGTGTATATACCTTTTGAATCAGTGCCTTTTTCTGTGCTACCATCTCTATAATTCAGCCTTTAATTGTCTGAACTACATACTCTTTGTAATCTTTTCTCATATTTTCATGCTTACACACAAGATGACCTGTTTTTGTGTGTGTGATATTATTATTTATTTATTCAATATTTTATTACATACATTGGGAGAGATTTCTATTAGGCACAATTAGGCTACGAAGAACATTCCCATCTTTATTGATCTCGTGATACTTCTTTCTTCTCATGCTTGATTTTACCCTGGGTGTTTAAGCATCCTACTCACATGCCTCAGGAGGGAGACCATCTAGCGAAGGCCAGGCCTCTGTCCGAGGGCTTTATCTAGGATCAGGTGGTCCTTGGTTTATCTGACCTTCCTTCTCATCTTTCTCTGTTAGAAGCAGTCTTCTGGACTGAGAGTCAGAGACAAGCTCTTAGACAAAGTTATTGCTTTTATTGAAGGTGTATGTAGTTCCAGATTTGGGACATTACTAGTATTTTGAGGGCTTGGACTCTATTAGCCCCAGAAAAGTCTGATGTCCAGGTAGGCAAAAGCTCCTGTAAAATACACTATTTAGTGTGATCAAATTTACATTCCCCAGTTTGTTTTAAAGACATGAGATTTTGAGCAACATTGCTCCAGGCCATTGATTCGGGCCTTTATTGTGTCTATCTCATTGGCATTAAGTCAATCATAATTATCTAATCAGCTCTTTCATGGTCTGTTTATTTGAGATGTTCTAATTTCTAAATTCGCTTCACAGAATAAGCTAACCAATGGACAATTCCAAATGAGGTTTACCAAACAGACTTATGATCTCTTATAATCAGTGCTATCTCTAATCTAGTTCACCTGTTGAAATTCAGGAATATAAAATTTGTTGTTATTGTGGCTATTTTAAATATCCCACCAGCTATATGCTTTCTTTCTCATATTTGATTGCTATGTCCTCCCTAAAAAGAAATTCACCTGAAATCGTAGGTTGTGAACTCAAGATAAGATGGTAAGAATCATTAACCGGGTTGCATATGGATGACACAACTGTGCATGCCAACAAAACTCTTATAAATACATGCACAGAGATCTATCAGCTGCATTTACACCTTTTCCAAGAAGCACACAGATTACATTCTTCCTTTTATCTTTTCAGAGCATGATAGGTCAGCAGTTGCCTCAGAGTCTAAATCAGTACTTCATTAAAAGAAATTGTTTTTCTTCTAGAAACGTTGTTACACTGACAGCATGTTGAGAGGAGGCTAAGGCTGGGCTTGGACAGTTTAGCTCCATGCCCAGTGGCCCTGCCTGCCTCACGCTGACCTCCCTTCCAGGACATGCTGAGGAAGTTTCCTGACTAGGAGCTTTAGTCCCCGTGGCTTCTGCCTTATTTTCTAGGCAGGCAAGAACTGTTGCCTGTCTGGTAAGCTTTCTTGTGGAGGACTTGCCTGGAGGCAGATCTGTCTAGTTATCTCCTTGCCTTTTGAAGCTACGCTGCACACAGCTGCTTTTGCCTCATACTGGCTCCTACCTGCCTGGAAGAGAATTTGCCTGAGAAGTCCTGACCAGGGGGCCTGAAGAGTTATTTACGTGGGATATGAATCGCTCCACAGGAACCCAGAGAGTCGATTTGCACACCATGCTTTTCATCATTGAAGGCGATTTTTTTTTCTTTTGGTTCAGATGTCTAGAGCTAAAAGAGAAAAATATTTTCCTAGTTGAAGAAACATCCCTTTCCAAATTTGACAAGGGTAAGGCTCTTATGACAGGTAACTGGCATGAAAACTGGTAATACGTGGTATAAAATAGCATGAAAAAAGGAGAATGACTGTTATACGTTAAAGTGGCTGTGAAATTGAGTAATGAAATATTTTGGGGGAAAAGGTGGGTAAAATGTATGTGACTTAAAAAATGAGTAAATTTAAATTAATTCTGAGAGATTTCATATTTTCTAAGTTAGTCATAATCATTTAATTATATGACTTTTGTCTAAATTTTAATATTCTGGAGGAAAGAGATCTAAATCCTTTGGGGCAAGTCACTGAAGTTGCTTGAAGGCTGATTTGCTTCCCAGTAACTGCTGCCTTCTTCCTGTAGGGGAAGTGCTTCCTCTGGAGGGGGATGCAGCACCCATGGCAGTCATGTCAGGCCTGCCCACCCCCATCTTCTTGCCAGGTAAAATCTAATTGAAGTGGCGGGGCTTCATACCTAGGTGAAAGGTTGACAGACACAGTAAGCCATCCCGGCACACATTAACCTATATAACAAACATGCACGTCTTGTGCATCTATCCCAGAACTTAAAATAAAATAAAATGAAATACATAAAATTAATTTTTTAAAAATCTGGTTAAAGTGAATGCCAAAGCAGCGGGGGTGGGGTGGGGTGTCACACTTGGGCTGTATTAGGGGCGTGGCTGCCTGCAGTGCCTTGGAGGTGGACAGGAAAGGGATTCTTGCGCCTGCCTTTGCTGCTTTATGTAGTCCTGATTTCTGGCACTTCCTCTCACTTTTTCCCTGAACCTATAGGCACTGGCATAGTTCTGGTTTCCTGGGTTCCTAAATTAGGGACAAAGTGGGAAGAACAAGCAAAGCATCAACAGAAATGCCCTGGGTTCCCCTTTGACCAGAAAAAAAAAGCTTCCCTCACTGCACAGCCATGTCTGGTGGTGACTGAGCAGGTTGCAGAGGCTGATGCAGAGTGCCACGGTGTGCTTTCTGGGGCGATGGAGGTTAGGAACCAAGACTGCAGAGCTGGATCAGCCTGCTGTGGATCCTGGCTCTGACACTTAATTGCCGGGTTCTTGGGCAAGTGATTTGAATTCTCTGAGATGTAATTTTCTTATAAGAAGTGAGGATACTAAACCCCACTTTGTAGGAGTCCTATGTATTCAATGAAATAATGTTTGTTAAGGTTCAATATAGCATGGCTCATTGTCAAGGCTCAATTAAGGGTAGCTTTTGGGGGAAGTTATGTACACGTGCTTAGACGCTTTTGCTGTTACAGCTATTCTCAGCTCAGTATAATCAATGCTCAGTAAATAATAGGTGAAACTTCCACTCTGTGTGGCTCATTGACAGTAGGTGTAAAATCCCAGCCTCGTTATCCTCTCCTATTCAATATGCTTGCTCTCACCAGTTGTTATTTTGCAAAGTGCTCTAAAGTAACCTAAAATAAGACAAATAAAGAAAAACAAATCACAATTATACTTCCAAACCAATTTTATTTGCTCTAGACCAAGGTCAGCAAAATTTTCCTGGAAAGAGCGAGATAAGTAAATATTTTAGGCTTTGTGGGCCATAAGATCTCCGTCTAACTACTAAATGCTGCAATTGTTATGTGAAAGCAGCCACAGGCAATTCTTTAAAAATGAGAGTGACTGTGTTCCAATAAATCTTTATTTGTAAAAGCAGATGGTGGGCCAGATTTGTCCTACAGGCTCAAATTTGCCAGCCTTTTATTAGGATATGATGATTGTGTTCAATCTTAGGACACTTTGCTTTGCTTTTTGTTTGTCTGTTCAACAAGAAAAAGATACAAGAAAAAGTGATGGCACAGAAAGTGATGCCTAGACCTCTGGAGTACAGTGTCCTAGTCTCAGCACTGCACTAACACACTGAGTCACGTGAGAATTACATGGGACTGCTCTGAAATTTTTCAAAATGAAAGATTTTCATTTTAAAAATCTTGGGTTGGGCATGGGTCTTTGAAAACAAATTTTTTACAGTTCTATGACCTCTAATGTGCCTTAGCTGTCATTTTCACACATGCCACTTATCAAGTCAAGATTATCAGCCACTGGTTATAAGCCATCAATGTTCAGGCACTGCCTCCATAATTTAACTCTGCTCCATCTAATATGTACAGTGAATTTTCAACAGCAAGATGCTCAAACAATGTCTAGAGGTTGTATTAACTGGGATAGAAGTAAGTGGGCTAAACAGAAAGAATGCTTTCAAACACTCAAGTGCCATCCTAAATGAGTCACCCAGCTGTGGATTGCTTTGGAACAGCAGGATCAGCCAGACAAGACTGGCTTTCAGCTTGCAGGTCAAGGGATAACGCATTCAGCCTCCTGTGCACCCGTGAATAAATGTTGCTGGCTGTAGCACTGCCTCATCCACATAGCCAGGGTTTGTCTCCACTGGGCCAGAAGGCCATTTGACTAGGCCTTCCTCACAGTGAACATGGCTCAAATTTAGACTTGCGGCATTATCCCCAAATGAGGTCATACATACTATCACAGAGAGACATGACAGGATGGAAAAAATATGTTGTAAAATATGGAACATATGTCTCATTACCATGCCACAGTGCTTCTAAGACACGACAAATTAATATTTTAGATTAACTTGGCAAAATATATAACGTAGAACAAATGATATGCCTTTTGTGTTTTGTGTTTTACAAGTATTAATTTGTTAAATGTAAACAATTCAGATAAAACACATTTGTTTTGATAACCATGTTCAGGCGTATCTTTATTTTTTAATGCCCTGGAGACCTTTGAAAATACAAGTGGAACAGACTTCTTGCCCCATGGCTCTACCACAGGTGCAGTCACAGCGAACATGAGATCAGACGCCAGGGATCTGATGGCAATGCATTTATTAATTTATTTGATACCTGTAAAATTTGTGAATATCCGAGCTCTTAGATGTATGCTTAAGTGAGAGTGCTACTTTAAAGGCCCAAAAATGACCACTCACTGAAGCCCTTTTGGTAATTTCCCATTGCTCCTAGGGTAATGCCCAATGTCTAGAAACTATCCAGTCTTCAGGCTCATTTTATAGCATCGTCGCTCCTCTTTCTTTCCATTCCAACCACATTGTTTATCTTTCAGTTCATTCCTTGCCATGCTCTCGCTCTCACCCTTGACCTTTGCATATGATATTCTTTCCTGGAATCTTCTTCCTTCCTTGTTCCCTAAATGACTGCTATTGTTCCTAGGTCTCAGCTTAAAGGATGTTAGGATCCCCTAAAATTTCCAACTCCTATGCTAGCTCACACCCTTTGTTTTAAGCTATGTCAACCTCTGTCATAACCACCATCAGAGATGACTGGAATTGCTTACGCAATTGTATGTCTCCCCTGTAAGACTGCACATTTTATGAGGTTAGAGAGTGTGTCTGTCTTGTTCAAAGCTATAATGTCTTCCTGCACATTGTTCAATAAATATCTGTTGCATGAAAAACCTTTACCAATGACCAGAGGTTTTTATTTTTTCTCTAAAAAAGATAGTGCTATGGCTTCCACTTGTTTCATTGAAGGAGTTCAGGACATGCCACCCAAAAATATACTACCATGGCATACTGACCGTTTTGAGCTGAAGGCACTTGAGAAACAACAGATACAGGAAGGGCTTTCTGAACTCCTCTTTTCCACCTAAAAAACAGGCTATAAAATTTACCATAAGGAAGGTGCCCTTCTCGTACAAGGAAGAGAACAACATCCTTATCGGCAGAGACTGGAAATCAATGCTGAAGTGCACCTGTACAAACAACCTTACAAAAATAACCCTTATCTTCCATTAGTTTCCCCCAATATGTCTCTTAATCACTACCCCACAATTTACTGTTTCTAGCCCAACCACCTGTGTCTTGTCATTTGTTCACAAATCTTTCATTTCTTTATTTAAATGGTATATAAGCTTTCTGCTCTGATCACTTCTTTGAGGCTTCATTTTGTTGTGAGGACTCCAGGTACATGCAAAATGCAGGTAAGACTGGTACATCTTTCTCTTGCTAATCTGTCTTATGTCAGTTTAATTCGTAAGTCCAGTCAGAGGCCCTCCAAAATAGATTTTTTTCCCCACTCCTATAGCATGAGCTTAGTGGTAACCTTTGAATAGAAAGAGAACTGTATTATTTGCATTTTTATACATGTGGACATGTAAAAGTTGGCTAAGAGCGGTAATTAGTAAATTGAGTCTGTGTGAACAAGTCAATTCTCAGTCTAATGCTGTGAATACTTAATAGTCATAAAAGGGTACTGTGGTGCATAAAGAGGATATTCATACCATGTTGAAATACACAATTCAGTGTTGAAGATTAGAGCTTGTAAAGGAATACAAGTTTTCATTCAGTCTGTCTATTACAGCTTTTGGACAGGCTAAAAGTCTCAACTGAGGACACTGCTTTAGCCAGAGGTTACTGATCCCAAGGCCAACAGAGACCAGGCATTAATGTCAAGAAAAGGGTTGGGTGGGGTCTGGGGCAAACTGGGGTTCAGACATAGGTAATTGTTTCCATATGGAAGTGTGAGCTTGGACAGGTGTTTTGATTTTTGAAGAGAAGTATAAAATCCATAGAGTTGATATGAAATAATGATTTTTTTAAATGTTGGTAAATAATTTAAAAAATTTTAAGTATCTTTCTTACTAGAAAAACATGTCTGCTGGGCCACCAGCTGGCCAGCTGTGAATTTAAAACTTAATTATTGGGTTGCTATCAGAGTTACTGAGATAAACTATTAAGTTGCTGATGCATGAATAAATGATGCATGGATATTTAACTAAATGAACAACTGATGCAAAAATAATAAATCAAAGAATTTTAGAATGAGACAGGACATTAGAATCACCTTGGAACATCTTTCTCTATGATACAGATGAAAAATCTCAGGTCCACAAAAATTAAATTCTAGAGCTTAAACTTAGATGCACAAATTGAATAACATGAACTTGAATTCAAGTGTTTTGATTCTTGGCTTTTCCCACATCTCCAAGCAACTGTAGTGTGTGTGTGTGTGTGTGTGTGTGTGTGTGCATATTCTGCTATAGTAAAAACATAAATGAAATGATATATGGTGGCCAATGCTAGTACATCTCAAATTTTACTATGCATGTGAATCAATTGAGGATCTTTTAAAAATGAAAATTTTTATTCAGTAGGTCTGGAATGGGGTCCAAGTCTTTTCAGTTCCTAAAATGTCCCAGCTGATGCTGATCCCAGGACCAAATTTGGTTAGTAAGGACCTATCTTATTAACAATTGTCCTGGATGCCTGGACTGCCCTAAATGTCCCAGAATAGAATATGTTCTTTGCTCTTTTCTGTGCCAGCCAACCCTCTAACATTGTACTTCTCTCATTCTGAATCCTCGATAAGTAAAATATGTCAAATTAAATGCTAAATCCACTTAACAGGAAAAGTAGATGAGTAAATGATTGGAAACAAGTGGTAGGTAAGCTATACAAATAAAAAATCTCTGTGATGCGAAACATATGAGTCTTCTCATGTCTTGTTTTATAGATAGGTATTAGTTCTGATTAGTTCTTGGGGACCTTTTAAATTATTTTGTAATTAATAGTAACAAAAATGATATTCTTGACAATAAAGGAGAAAAAGGTGTTTCAGAATGTAACAGCAAACATTCCACAAGATGGCAGTAAATTCCTATGCTTAACATTTTCCTTAACTGTAACCTTTTACAGAATATACTTTTCATCGGTGGAAGTTTTTCAGACTGAGAATTACACATTGCTTTTTGTAAAGACAAAACAATACTTAAGAAAAGTTATATTTTTCACAGCCCCAAAACTAATGACAATATATCTATATTTTCTTCTTCATATGAGTATGACAGTAATGACATCATTCTTTTACTTGTACTTAGTCTTTCAGGTTCTCATTTACGACTAAGTGGAATATACTTCAGTGAAATATTGTAAAATTTATTAAAAAATAGATTGATAATTAAGAGATTTTTAAAAATAAAAATTACATAAATGACCAAAAATAAGAGCTGGAAAATGTTTTTAAAACCTTGAATAGAATCATCTATTTTTCACAAATTTCACAATATTCCAGCAAAAATTGTTTTTTTATCAACCTAAAAATACTGGTAATTACATTTTAATACATATTGCATTATAAGACTATAAACATGAAAGAAATCACGCTCCTAAGACTTGTATATAAGCTCTGTATTCTCTCTAAGCCTATCTCAGGAGATTATAGAAGCATGAATTAAGAAAAAAATATATAACAACTGAGCATTTTCTAAAAAGCTTTTCTTGTGTGAATAAGAAGAAATGGCTAATTTATTGACTTACAAATAGTGACTCTATATATGTAGAGATACCATCCTTTATAGTGCAGTGGTGATGGCAAAATTGGGTAATATCCTCTTTCATTGTCAGACCTGTGGTGACCTAAAACCACAGGTTTTAGGCTTTGGGATTCAGTTCCTTCTAGTATAAAATAAGGTATATAGATTAGTTGATGTCATTTCCAACTCTGTAACATTTCATGCTTCTCATGAGAAAATATAATTAAGTCAGATAAGTGTAAACTTTGAGAAAGACCATGGTGAGTAGAGGTTACTGAGACCTTTGGAGTGTGGCTACACCATATCCTTTTTCTTTTTTCTAGGTTGCTCATAGAGAAAATTCCAGAACTGTGTTTGTTCTTAAAATAACTCAAAAAGAGACTGACAAGGTAGAGCGCTGCATCAACACTGAGGGGTGTGTGGCTGTTATTTATATTCTTGAAATAACCATATAATGAATCTCTTTTCTTCACCCATAAGTTTCATTTCATTAGGCCCTTAAAATAGTCAAAGGAAGAGCTGACAACCAGAAAAACGATTTGTGCTTAGCAGAGAGTGTTGACTTTTTTGTTTTTGAGATGGTGTTTCGCTGTTGTTACCCAGGCTGCAGTGCAATGGTGCGATCTTGGCTCACCGCAACTTCCGCCTCCTGGGTTCAAGTAATTATCCTGCCTCAGCCTCCCGAGTAGCTGGGACTACAGGTGGGTGCATGCCCAGCTAATTTTTGTATTTTTAGTAGAGACGGGGTTTCACCATGTTGACCAGGATGGTCTCGATCTCTTGACCTCGTGATCCACCCGCCTCAGCCTCCGAAAGTGCTGGGATTACAGGCGTGAGTCACCGCGCCCGGACTGCAGAGAGCGTTTTTACATATTAGAGGGCACCAGGAACATGAGAGAGTTATGTCAGTTTTGGGAGTGGGATGCCCTCTGGTAGCTTTGCCCCCTTCCTAGGCAGTAGTGGCTCTTCTCCTCCTGCCTCCCTGACTCTCCCACTCTTCCCCTTCCACCTTTTCTCTCTCCTCTACTCTCTGTTCTCCTTTCTTCCTCACCGTCCTGGTCTCCAGGCCCGTGTTTCCCAGGCCCATCCCATTCCATCCACAACTCCTCAGGCACTTGTCCTCCTGCAGATGTGGTCACACGGAGCGTCTGGTGCTGCATCACCCGTTTGCCATTGGGACCATTGAGCCAGGACGGTGATTTGCTTCAGGCACGTAATTCCATTCCTAGCTCAGTGGAGGATGGGGATATCGTATAGTAACCCCTCCCAGTCCATAGGGGACAGGTTCCAAGACCCTCAGCAGATGCCTGAAACTACAGCTAGCACCCAACCCTGTATATACCATGTTTTTTTCTATATGAACATACTCGTGATAAAGTTTTATTTATAGTAGACAAAGTAAGATGTTAAAAACAATAACCAATAATCAATTAGAACAATACAGTATAATAAAACTTGTGTGAATATGGTCTCTCTCTCCTCTCTCTCTCTCTTTTCCAAAATATCTTATCTTGTACTCATCTATTTTCGGACTGCAGTTTATCTTGGGTAACTGAAACCACGGAAAGCAAGACTGAGGAAAAGGGGAGACTACTGCATTGCTTCATCTCTAATCGAGTGGAGATTCCTCGTTTGCTTCCAAATGAGGTTTTTTTTTTTTTCCCTTGCAAATATAGGTTTTATTGCATTTGGTCCACAGTTGTATTTCACATTATCTCATGGAGCAAGGCCCCTGGGTGGGGGCTCCTGTGTAGTACTTGGTGGGAATGTGTGTGGCCAGGGGAGATGGAGCACTACAGCTAGTCAAGACCAGAAGGAGAGAAGGAGGGCAGGGGTCTCCTTAAAACCTACTGAGGGGCCGGGCGTGGTGGCTTACGCCTGTAATCCCAACACTTGGGGAGGCAGAGGCAGGCAGATCACCTGAGGCCAGGAGTTCGAGGCCAGCTTGGCTACCATTGTGAAACTCTGTCTGTATTAAAAATAAAAATAAAAAAATTAGCCAGGTGTTCTGGAGCACCTACAGTCCCAGCTACTTGGGAGGCTGAAGGAGGAGAATCCCTTGAGCCCAGGAGTTGGAGGTGCAGTGAGCCAAGATTGTGCCACAGCACTCCAGCCTGGGCAACAATAACCGAAAAAAAAAAAAAAAAAAAAAAAAACTACTGAGACCACAGTGGTGGGGGTTAGCATGAAGAGGTGGTCAGGCTTAGCCCCAACAACTCAGACTTCCACTTCCTTGTACAGGCCTCACTTTCCCCTCCAGGCTCCAAGGCAGTTCTGAGGGTCTGAGTTCTGTTGGTCTGAGGGTCCTAGGGATATCCAGCCACATGGCAGCCTGAGATATTTAGCATGGTGGTCAGGCCCCCTTTCCCAGGGACTCATTTCCCTGCACTCTCTCCATTGTCTCCGCCCCATTCCGCCAAAAAAAAAAAAAAAAAAAAAAAAAAAAAAATGTGTTTTTCTTTTGTAACTTTTGCAGGTACAGAAACCACAACTGATCAGCTGACAAAAGGGGGAAGAGGCGAGACAAGCGAAAATCTTCGAGTTATTTCCAAGCCTAGGTCTCTTCTCCCCAGCACAGCTCGGCCCACAGCCTGGACATGCCAGCAGGAACCCTCACCCTACACATACTGGGATATGGTCTTGAACCCCTTCCCCCACAGCCCATTGGCTCAGCCCTGTGAAGGAAGGACCAAGGCAAGGTGGAAAAAAGCCCTGCTGTGTGATCCCAGGCCCCCACTCACAGACCCTTAGTTGATTGGCACCACTGAACAAGTTAAGAAAAAAATGATGAAAACACAGAAAAAAACAAAAACCCAGATGAGGAGACGATATGGGGAGGGAGCGTGCTGGAAGCCTCAGTAGCCAGCCTCCTCCTGGTAGTAAGGGGGATATTCAGGGACCTCTCCTTAGCCCGGGCAGTTGCTGGTGCCAGAGGGAGCCCCGTGGGCCATGGGCCTTGCAGGCAATGCTTGGGGTCATGTATGCTGGCCCAGGCCGAAGACCTGGCCGCTCTGGTTGGCATCCTGCGTGTAGCCCTTCTGCAGGGACATGAAGGAGTTGTCACTTTTGAAGGTTCCCAGCTTGGTGTCATTGATGTGTCGCCGCTCCCGGGAGCCGTCATGCCCACCTGCCTGGCACACTTGTTTGTACCCATCTGGAGGCTGATGGTCGAGTGGTCCATGGGAGGCAGGTTGTGGTTCTTGGAGTGGTAGAGGTGCCTCCTTGTGCTGTAAGCAGTCATGCCCGACTAGCTGGTGCATTTGTTGGTGCCCATCTGCAGCCCGATGATGCACTGGCTGGCCTTCATGGTGGTGTCGTCTAAGTTCCGCTCCTGCTTTGCCAGGTACTTGACGCCCATGTCCACCCCGCTCTGCAGCCCTTAGTCTTGGCCTTCCCTGCCAGGGCTAGAAGAGACACCTGCTCCTGCGTCATGTTCCCACCCTTAAACAGGTCGTCGGCCTTGAGCAGGTCCATGGGGTTCATGCTGTAGCTGACCATGGCTTTGATCAAGTTGGAGAGGTTTTCTAGCTGGTGCCACTTCTGCACTGAGTGGTTGATTTGCGGACTGAGTCTAGCTGTAGCTTGTTCATGAGTGCATAAGGTAATCCTGCCCTTCAGGCCCTTCTGAAGTCGGGGCCGATGGAAAGGCCGGTGAGTCTCTCCATTCAGCCGTGGAGCTCTGCCTCCTTCTGGGGATCATACTTGAACAGAGGCGGGTTCTTTACCTCGGCTGACAGCCAGTACGAGGGGCCGTTGTTGAACTACGTAGTGCTCATGGCTGGCAGTGGCGGCCGCAGGACGGGACCAGACGCGGGACAAATGAGTTTAGGAAATTGGGTAAAAGCACCATTGTGTTAGATGGAGCCACCTAATACCATTAAGCTCATAAACATGTGTCAGTTGGCAAGTAACATAAATGTTGAATGGTTGGGCTTCAATTGAGGACCTGCTGACCCAGCTCCAATGCTGAAGTTTTCTTCATTTATCTTTCACACATACGCTACACTTACGGCTCTTGATCTCAGAAACACATTAAGGACATTCTAAGGAAAAAACAAAGTCAGCTTTATCTCAGGATCTGGATTTTTAGACTGTCAGACACTTCAAAATATGTGCCCCATGATCTATGATGTGTTTCACACTTGGCACTCGTTTAGAATTGGCTTAAAGATTATATCTAAAAAAAGGTATCAAAACCAATATAAAATAGATAATAAATGTTTTGTTTTCCCCTACTCCATAATTTAAACCTCAACCAATTGTATGCAAACCTTGTCTCTTCTCCCCCATGATATTATCTTTAAGTTCTGTCCAGCAGTAAAAATCATATCCCGATTTAAAGAGTTCACCTAGTCCTTGGAAGATGCAAAATGGGAAAAGATTGTCTTTAGAATTTCTTTATCTTCCCCTCAGAGATCCCACCAAGTCTTGCTGCTTAGCTTTCTGGCCTCCTGGTTGCCACGCTGTCCTGGTTTCCCTAGGAGCCTAGCAATGGTTCAAACAGGACGTTGAACTCAGAGAATTATCTTTCATAGCCTGATAGTGATGTTTCTGTCTTCTGACCTCCTGTTGAGTGCAAGCAGTGGGTTCCAGGAGCTGAGCCTTAGAGTATGAGGTAGGTGGAGGCATGCTTATTGTGATCAAGTGGACAGTTCTGTCATCACCACACATTGGGGTTGAATCTTCTCAGTTCAATTACTTTTAGATAATTTCACAGCCATGGACTAGAATCATATTTAGATAGGATGATTTAAAAATCAAAATGACCATGGTACTTGGATAGCCAAACTGGCCTTATCAGGTAGTTTTAGAGATCATATCAGATGAACCCTTCAGCAATTCTACCAATTGCCTACTACCCAAACAAGCTCCTTTGTGGCTAATTGTTTAAGGTGTAGCTACAAAGATGCATTTGCTCTCTTTCAGAAGCAGACAGTATCTGGGAGGCACTAACCTTTACCAATAGGACAAACAGGTTATATCCCCAGAAGATGATGTTTAAAGTAGATGGCAAGAGAAAAACAGTATTGATTGGATTTAGGGAAGAATGGTTATATTGTGTTTATATTTAGACAAACTTGCAAGATGTAGTCACAAAGAAACAGTGGTAAACATGAAGAATCAATTTGATCCCTGTTGATTTCACTATCAATTACAAAATGATATCCTATGTTATGAAATCTTCCATTTGTTCAAGGATAACTTCATTCTTTGAACAATGTTTATTGAGAGCTTAATATTTATGAGGCACACAACCTGGATTAAACTAAGCTTGATTCAAAACATATGAAGCATGTAACAGATGAAAAAAATAAAGAGAAATTAATTTTTTATAACAAATGTAAAAGTTCTTATATGTTACATAGTGATTTTAGTCTATTTTCCAGCTTCAGGATCTAGGGGTTAAATTATTTGCACAGACACTGAAATTCTGCATATCTTCATTACCTTTCTAGTGCACTTTACCTATTGAACATTAGCATTGCAGTCATTGATCCTTAAAACAACCCTTCAGTCAGGCCTTAAACCTTGGCTTTAGGCTCCAACTCTGGCTCTTTTTATGAGGCCACCCTGAGCTTCTAACCTGTGCTCTCAACTCCTTTCCCAAGAAGCAGGCAGTTTCTGCATTCCCCAGCCTGCAACTGTGGCAAACACACAAACACATGGATGATGAAACAAACAAACAAAGCCCTGTCTTTTCCTTTCCTGAGATAATCAGGAGAATTATAAAATATAGACCCAGTTTTGGAGTTAGGAGGATTGTGCTCAAAATTCAGTTCTGCCCCAGGTGACCTTGGCTAGGTCCTGCCAACTCTGTCCCTGAAGCCAGCAGCTTACCTGATTGACTTTACATTGATTTCATCTACTATCTTCATGTCAGGAAGCCACAGCCTCACGGATACTCAGGAAATAAACACTACTTTTTTATAGCTCAAAAGCTTTCTGAGGGAATTTGAAGAGGGGGGCTACTGGTTTTGTGCCAGTTATTCTGTTTTACTAAGCTCCACCATCATTTTGGCATTAATACTCAATGTAAACAAAGACTTTTACTACTTGGCTGACCCCAAATAAATGGCTAATTGTACTTTTAAATCTATAGACCTCACGAGACAACAACAGTTCCTTTATGCATATGCTTGTTATTGATCATTGCAGAAAGTATTTAACTCTCTGGAACAGTCCCAGAATTACTGTAGTTGGTGTTTCTCAACAAATTTGTCTTTTGATGTAAAACGTCATTGTCAAAACTCAGTTATAATTAGATTCTACACAAAGTACTCTAAATTACATTCCTCAGAATAACTGGAGAAAGTATTATTCAGCAGCAATGCAAAGCACTAATTGTAATATTTCAAAGAAAATCTTTCATTTTTTCAAAACTTGTAAGTCTATTAATCCTAGAAATATGATTCACTTCAAGGATATTTTAGCACAAGCTCAAAAATATAATGTTCTATAATATAATTAGTAATCCAATAAAATATTTTGCTCTAAATTACTTAATAAATGTAGTATGTGGGTCATAATATTCTTAAAATGAATTCCAGGAAAATTCTTCAGGTTCTTCTTTCAAAATAATTGCATATGATTCTAAAAAATTTATTGGCGTTCAAAAGACTGCAGTCTTTATTTTCTTGAATTAGACAGCACACAGCTAACGGTAATTCATAATGAAAGTGCCAGGTGTCGAGGTAAAAATTGATAAAGGATGAAACTTAAAGCTTCCAGAAATTCAGCTGAGAGAAAATCCACAGATTGGGCCTTTTAGCCACTGTGTTTCCACTATTAATAGAGAAGCAGCAAAATCTGATTTTTTTTGTTTGTTTCCCATTACTATCAAACTGCCAGTTTAATTCCTCATTAAATAGATAAACATGTTTCTAAGCTTAAATGGCAAAGTCTTATCAACATCCAGTACCCTCAACTCAATACCAGGAATCTATTAATGTTGCTAAGGTTCTTTTATTTTTATGGTGATTTGTTTTGTCTACTCATCCTCCTAGCTCAATGGGGGAACTATATAAGCTTTTCTATCTGAAAATTCTCAAAGAAGGGCAAAAAACAAAGCAAAACAAAACAAACAAAAAATAGGTGTGTCATGGTGAGAGGCAGTGGATGTCTTTCTACATGACAGAGAATGTAGGAGCATTCATTTTATCTCACATCATAGCTCTAGAGAATTATCTGCTTTGTTTCATGAGACATCACTACTTACGTAAAAAAGGGAGGCAATTTGAGAAATTTAACATAAATACTGGTCAGCCTTTTGCTGGTGACATTTTAGTGCCCATCTTTTAGACATTCCTTTTAATACTGTCAATATTTACAATGGAACATCACAAGCATAATTTCACCACTGAAAATCAATTTCATGTAAACGCCATTCTCTTGTAGGGCTGGTGATGAAAGACCCCTCTCCAAAGTCTCCCTCCTTGCCTATTATGCTGTTTTGCTTTGCAGTTTATTATCTGTGCCTTCAGCCTCACAGACGCTTGGAAGAGAGAGAAGAAGAATGATCTGGTGTGCCAATTAGTTTCAGAAAACCATTGCTTTAAGACTACTTATAAGTGTTGGGAATTAACATATTTAAGAGATTCCTAACATAGGCTCAGCTTTTTATTGCTGACCTTGTATGGTCACACGAAGTTTAATGTGGTTCAAGTTCTTGTGACCTTACTATTTCTTGCCAAATTATTTCATTTTATTCAGCATCATATGTGTTCTATTCTATTCACTCTCCTTACTCTGAGACATGTAATGTTGACTTGACTTCCTTCCTTCCTTCCTTCCTTCCTTCCTTCCTTCCTTCCTTCCTTCCTTCCTTCCTTCATTTTGTTTCTTGCTCATAAATTTTCCTTCCTTGAAAACCAGTTTTCTTAAATATTAACTGTTCTTTAATGACCAGCTCTGGCTTATTTTTCATTGTGACCCTCTTGGACTACTCATGAAGAATAATGAGCTCTAACACAATATTAGCTCACAGGTGCCCTTTGATAAATAGGAGATGCTAGGGCTCTTACTATCTGGAAAGTAGGATCTGGTTATGTGCTAATGAGCTTATGCAAAAGCACTGGCTATGATTATCAACCCACAATTTCAGATATAGGAAAAGTACAAATTTCATTCTCTCTTGTAGTTAGTGAATTTCTCTTTTTATCACCTCCATCTCACTGGAAAGATCAACAGGCATTCCAGTGAGGATTTATGTTGTCTCCTTTCCCACAGAGTTGCCCATATTCCAAGGGACTTGATACCAAAGCCATAGAAAAAAATTTGGTGGATATTGGGTCATTACTCAGTGCTGTTGTCAAAACTTGAGTCTACTAAGATACTCTCTGCTCTCCCAAGTCACTTGCTCATTCATCCACTTTAGGTGCTTTTCAATATGGTCTTCACAGGTCCATTGCTCTCTCTACTCTCTTTAGGTCATCCTTGGATAAATGGCCACCCTTCTGTGCTCGTGAACCATTAAGTATAGGAAATCCCAGTGAAGCTGTTTAAGACCATGCTTGCCTATGGGCAGCATGTGGCTGTTCCTCTCCCGATGTCTGTATCTGAGAAGGAATCCTACTGTCTCCCTGTGACTTCTTCTGGGAAGTGAGGCACAGATTTCCTGCTCTCTGATCTCAAAGGCTTTCTTATTATTTTGCTAATTTTTTTAAATGCATGTGACAGGGTTCTTTTTCAGTACTGGGGATTCTATTCCAATCTGGATGAATGAGGGTTAAGAATAGTGAAGTCTTGGTCTTATTTGTGATGTTTCCTTGGATTCTCTTGCCTATGCATGCATCTTTTGTTCCCAAGTACTAATTTTTTAAAAATTCAAAGACTAGGAATAAATTTATTTTTCCCTCTACTTCATGCTCTTACATCTTGTAAGTAAGGTGAAAATCACAGGTCTTTAAACTCAGCTAAATATTAAAATATGGAGGGCAAGTTTCAGAGAAGGGAGAAATGGTGGGATAATGCATGAAATATTCACAAATACATTTAAAAACCCTATTATTTAGTATGCTGGAAATATTTTAATACACTAATTTTCACATCTTGTACGATAGTTAGTTTCTTGAAGAAGGAGGGGAGGTTTTAGAATTGCAGACTCTCCTGTGACGCCCAGGAACATGGCACATATTTGGTAGGTGCATTAATATATTCTTACACCAAGAACTACCTGAGACTGGGTAATGTATAAAGAAAAGAGGTTTAATTGACTCACAGTGCCTCAGGCTGTACAGGGGGCATGGCTTGGGCAGCCTCAGCAAACTTACAATCATAGCAGAAGTGCAAAGGGAAAGCAAGTATGTCTTCACATGGCAGCAGGTGAGAGAGAGCACATGGGGAAGTGCTACACACTTTCAAACAACCAGATCTCATGGGATCTCACTCATTATCATGAGAACAGCAAGGAGGAAATCTGCCCCCATGATCCAGTCATCTGCCTCCAGGTCTATCCCCCAACATTGGGCACTGCAATACAACATGAGATTTAGGTGAGGACACAGAACCAAACTATATCAATAGGGATTTGTTAAATTTTTGCTAAATGATGGATTGATGGTGAGTCATTCGTGGTTTAATAAATGTAGCTGATTGTTAAATTACCAGAAGGATGTGCACTTTTTAATAAAACCTGCTTGTCTTTTATGATGTTTCTTAACATAACACAAAGTTATGCAGAATTAAACATCATACTGAGTGTGCTGAACTTGTTTGCTGTTTTGGGAAATTTATAAGCTTCTGAAATATGTATTGTTCTTGCCATGTGCAGTGAAATTGAACTTAAGAAACTTTACATGCAAGAACTCTACAATCAAGAAAACTGGAGGGGAGAAGGGCCAAGATGACCAACTAGAAACTGTCGATTGGAGGCTCCCAACAAAAAGTACCATAATAAGCATATGAATTCTTCACCAACAACCAAAGTATCCAGGTTCCCTCATCAGAACTGACTAGGCAGCTGGCATGACCCACAGAGAAGAAAGAAGGGTAGTGTGGTACAGCAGCCCACCTGAGAGTCACATGGGGCAGGGGAGCCCTCAACCCCAGCCAAGGAGGTGGCAAATGAGTATGCTACCCAGCCGAGGAAACGGTGCTTTTTACATGGAACTGTGCAACTGATGGATCAGAAGATGCCACTTATGAACCCATGCCACTGGGGCCTAGAGTCCCAACCCTGGAGCTGCGCAGACTTTCGACAGCCTCTGAGCTAGAATCTGCTTAAGCATTTGGAACTCCCCGGGGACAAGGGGCAACCAATACCAGCTGCAATTTTGGCTGCCCACTGTCTAAACCATTTGAGTTCCTTGGGAAAGGGACAGCAGCCAGCATTGCAGCTCATAACTGCCTAACATGCTAATCTCCCTCAGCAGGGGAAGGATGGCATCCATCTCTGTAGCTCCACACCATACTTTTCCCCTGATGGAGCCAAAAAGGCAAATGAATGGCTTGGTCCCAAGACATATCCCCCATGCCCAACACACCAGCTGTGGCAGACTGTGGCCAGAGTGCCTCTTCAGGCCTGACCTTGAGCCATCCCTCCTCCCTGAGCAGGGCTTCCCTGCAGGAACTCCAATAAATCCAGCCAGAGGCTCAGGGACAGAATACGGATCTCCCTGGGCCTGAGCCACCTAGGGGGAGGGGTGGCCGCAGTCTCTGCAGACCAGCAGACTTAGCCCTTCCTTCTGGTAGGTCTGAGGAATCTGGGCAGCCCAGATGAGTAAGTTTCCCCTAGCGAAGCACACCCCTTCCACCATAGAAAAATAGGTTCTGTTCCCCATGCCACCCAACTGAGTGAGACTCTTCAACAGGGGTTGTCAGACACCCTATACAGAAGCATTCCTACTGGTATCAGGTTGGTGCCTCTCGAGGTCAGAGATCCCAGAAGAAGGAGCAGGCACCCATCTTTGCTTTCCTCCAGTCTCCTTAAGTGATATTTTCAGATTAGCAAACTAGAAAGATCTCAAATTGACACCCTAACATCACAATTAAAAGAGCTAGAGAGGCAAGAGCAAACTAATCCAAAACTAGCAGAAGACAAGAAATAACCAAGATCAGAGCAGAGCTGAAAACCCTCCAAAAAATATCAATGAATGAAGAAGGTGATGTTTTGAAAAAAATTAACAGAATAGACCACTGGCTAGACTAATAAGAAAGAAAAGTGAGAAAAATCAAATAGACACAATAAAAATGGATAAAGGGAATATCATCACTGACCCCCATAGCAATACAAGCTACCATTAGAGAACTACAAGCACTTCTATGCAAATAAGCTAGAAAATCTAGAAGAAATGGATAAATCCCTAGACATCTACATCCTCCCAAACTAAACCAGGAAAAAGTTGAATCCCTGAACAGATCAATAACAAGTTCTGAAATTAAGGCAATAATTAATAACCTACCAACCAAAAAAAGCCCAGGACCAGAGGGATTCATAGTCGAGTTATACCAGGTACAAAGAGGAGCTGGTACCATTCCTTCTGAAACCATTTCAAATGATTGAAAAGGACTCCTCCCTAGCTCATTTTATGACACCAGCATCATCCTGATACCTAAATCAGGAAGAGACACAACAACAAAAAAAAGAAAACTTGAGGCCAACATCCCTGATGAACATCGATATGAAAATCCTCAATAAAATATTGGCAAACTGAATCCAGCAGCACATCAAAAAATTTATCCACCATAATCAAGTTTCCTTCATCCCTGGGATGCACAGCTGGTTCAACATAAACAAATAAAGAAACATAATCCATCACATAAACAGAACCAATGACAAAAACCACATGATTATCTCAATAGATGCAGAAAAGGCCTTTGATAATATTCAACATCCTTTTGTGTTAAAAACTCTTAATAAACTAGGTATTGATGGAATATATCTCAAAATAATAAGAGCTATATATGACAAACCCACAGCCAATACCATATTGAATGGGCAAAAGCTGGAAGCATTCCCTTTGAAAACTGGTACAAGACAAAGATGACCTCTCTCACCACTCCTATTCAACATACTGTTGGAAGTGCTGGCTAGGGCAATCAGGCAAGGGGAAGAAATAAAGGGTATTCAAATAAGAAGAAAGGAAGTCAAATTGTCTGTTTGCAGACAATATAATTTTATATTTAGAAAACCCCATCATCTCAGCCCCCAAACCTCCTGAACTGATAAGCAACTTCAGCAAAGTCTCAGGATACAAAATCAATGTGCAAAAATCACAAGCATTCCTTTACACCAACAATAGATAAGCAGAGAGCCAAACAATGATTGAACTCCCATTCACAATTGCTACAAAGAGAATAAAATAGCTAGCAATACAGCTAACAAGGGATATGAAGGACTTCTTCAAGGAGAACTATAAACCACTGCTCAAGGAAATAAGAGAGGACACAAACAAATGGAAAAACATTTCATTTTCATGGATAGGAAGAATCAATATCATAAAAATTGCCATACTGCCCAAAATAATTTATAGATTCAATGCTATTTTCATTAAACTACCATTGAAATTTTTCGCAGCATTAGAAAAAACTAATTTAAATTTTATACAGAATCAAGGAAGATCCCACACAGCCAAGACAATCCTAAGCAAAAAGAACAAAGCTGGAGGCATTTTGCTATCTGACTTCAAATTATGCTATAAGCCTCCAGTAACCAAAACAGCATGGTGCTGGTATCAAAACAGAGATATAGACCTATGGAATAGAACAGAGACCTCAGAAATAACACCACGTATCTACAATCATCTGATCTTCGACAAACCTGACAAAAACAAGCAACGGTGAAAGAATCTCCTATCCAAAAAATGGTGCTGGGAAAACTGGGTAGCCATATGCAAGAAACTGAAACTGGACTCCTTTCTTACACTTTATACAAAAATTAACTCAAGATGAATTAAAGATTTAAATGTAAAAAACCCAAACCATAAAACCCTAGGCAATACCACTCAGTATATAGGCATGGGCAAAGACTTCATGATGAAAACACCAAAAGCAATTGCAACAAAAGCCAAAATTGACAAATGGAATCTAATTAAACTAAAGAGCTTCTGCACAGCAAAAGAAACTATCATCCAAGTGAGCAGGCAGCCTACAGAATGGGAGAAAATTTTTGCAATCTACCCATCAGACAAAAGTCTAATATTGGGAATTTACAAGAAAAAAACAACCTCATCAAAAAGTAGGAAAAGGATATGAACAAACACTTCTCAAAGACATCTGCATGGCCAGCAAACATATGAAAAAAAGCTGAACATTACTGATCACTACAGAAATGCAAATCAAAAACTGAGGAATATTAATGGAAATTAAAGGTAAAAATTTGAGTAGTCTCTAACTGTGGTAAAGCAACAAAATGTACTTAAGACTTACATGCGAACTTTGCATAAATGAATTCTGAACACTCTGAGTTACAAACAAACAATTTTTCCTAGGTTCAGGAAACTTTCCCTTCATATGTAAAAAAAAATTTGCTGCAGATAATCATTATGGAGATTCCACTCCCCAAATTGTGAAATCAGATCTATTCACACCACAGATAATTAGGCAAGGTAGTAATAGATATTTTATCCCTTCAGCAATCTTTAATGTTACTTTTTGGGGCAATCATGATGTAGTGATTAGGCAGACTTTAATGAGAGAAATGCCTCTGACACTAACTGAAATCTCCCCTAATGTTGATGTCTGTTTAATTACTGACAATGAACAGCAAGGTAGCCTCTAGATATTTAATTACGTTGTTGGATTTTAATATGCTAACACACTTTTCATAGGGTTCTTTGATAATGCTGGTTGCTTATTTTAGTTATGTCAACCTCACTTCTAAGCAAGGACTCATTTGTAGGTTTGAACCCTGTATTGACCACGTAGGTAAACTGTGTTCTGTAGCCAGAGGGCACACAATTAAACACTAGCAACCATCTCCTTTAGTCCTGCTATTGGCAATCAGCAGCACACAAAAGAACACAGATGAACCAGGCATATCTACCTTCCTTCTGTTGAAACAATCCTAGATGCAAGTGTAGAGGTGGTGGGTTATTAGGATCATTACACAGAAAAGATAATCTGTGTTTATATTAAATAATTGTAAGTCGCTAGTGCATGCATGCAATAGTTCAGTCCTCAATACAGGACACACAGTCATCCCATTTGTACCAAATAATGAATTTCCAAAAGTAAAAACTAAGATGCTTAATGCTGCAGAGATTATCCTTCATAAGAGATATTAATATCTGTGCTATTCCCTCATGAGAGATCTCATTTTATTTTGCATTCTGTACATTTTATTTTTTTTGCTCACCATGGCTTCTGAAAGTTTAGCTCTCTGCATGTATCTTCAATAATAGATCCAAAATTGGAAAGTATAATAGTGCTACCTAACACGAATCAAAATATACATCAAAGGAAAAATATCAAAGCATTTTTATGAATAGCTATAGATATTAAGAAAATAAACATGAGTAAATATATAAATGCTTTACAGACCTTATTCTATTTAATTTCAGCCACTGCTAGGAGTTCAGAGAAGTTTACATAGCACAGCATCTTCTTATGTCCTCAGGATTTCCAGGAAAAGTTTGTGAAGAAATTATCTGCAAGAATGATATTTAGATACCATATCTGTGACAATATCCACCTCTTTGTATCACCTTTTAGATTAAATAAGATGATGCATGTGATGGGTGGAGCTTGTAGTCTACACATAACTGTTAACCCTGGAAATGTTAGTACTTTGTCTTCCTTTTCTTTATTATCTTCTTATTTTGGATGCTCCTCCTTTATTACTAGTTTTTTTTTTTTTTTTTTGAGACGGAGTTTCGCTCTTGTTACCCAGGCTGGAGTGCAATGGCGCTATT
>PVKV010017892.1:31854-46448 GCA_004027835.1 Alouatta palliata
AAGCAATTCTCCTGCCTCAGCCTCCCGAGTAGCTGGGACTACAGGCACGTGCCACCACGCCCAGCTAATTTTTGTATTTTTAGTAGAGACGGGGTTTCACCGTGTTGACCAGGATGGTCTCGATCTCTTGACCTCGTGATCCACCCGCCTCGGCCTCCCAAAGTGCTGGGATTACAGGCGTGAGCCACCGCGCCCGGCCTATTACTAGTTTTTAAGAATGAATTTCCTGCCTTCACCATCCCTGCCATGAAGACTCTTTCTACCTCTTTCTCCCCAAATCATTGTCCTTTTCTTTGGTTCCTGTCAAAGGTCACGCATGTCATAGTCTAAGAGGAAGAAGGTTTGCCAGGAATGGCTTGATCCAAGTGTTTGTAGCTCATTGGGCCTCAAAATATGGTCTTCCTCTTTCACAATTTAACCAAGAAGATAATCTAAATCAAGAATGGTTCTGATACTCTGCATTGTCCTATGCTGTGCAGCAATTCTCTTTTCCTCTTTTTAGTTTTTTTGGAATAGGGAATAAGCCTACTGGTTTTCCCTTCCCTTAGGGCAGTGATCCTTAAACTGGTTTGAGAACCTCTTTCTATTGTTAAAAATTATTAAAGACTACAAAGAGCTTTTTTTAAAAAATGTGGGTGATACTTATTGACAGTTACCATATTAGAAATTAAAATAAAAACATTTAAAAATATTTATTTTATTAAAATCTCATTACATAGTATAAATATCATGTTATGAAAAATTAACTATTTTCAAAAACAAAAAATTGTGAAAGAAATGCCATTTTTTATCTTTCACATCTCTTTGATGGCTGATTTCGTAGACAAAAGTCAAATGGACTTCTCAATCTTATATCTGCCTCTGCTTTTAATGTGTTGGATTCTGTTACTTAGGCGAAGTATAAGAAGAAAATTTGGTCTCATGTAGATGTGTATTTGAAAAAAGGAGGAATATTTTCATGCCTTCTCAAATGATTGCAGATATTCTTTGTTGATACAACATTGAAAACTTGCAAGTGGTAGTTCCCCATAGGTTAGTTGAAGTGTGGCATCTGAAATGCTAAAAATGTACTTTTCATCCTCTGTTAAATCATGATCCACTAGTCTATCATGTACTTTGAATGGATCATTCATTGATCATTTTTTCTAAATGTTGACACACTTCATTATACAAAAAAAAATCCATATTTCTTAACATTATCACCGATATTCTCAGAAAAGTCTTAAGTATTGGGAAGCTGTCAAGCTCAGAGTGCCTATACAGGTTTTTCAAAATCATGCTATTCACTTGAAAGTAAAAGTTTTCTCATTGGAAATACATAGTGTTAGTTGTTTTCCTTGACATGAAAAGCTTACTTCATTCATTTTATTGCCAAATGCACAAATCTGAATAACTGTAGTTGTCTGTCAGTTGTTCTTTCAAATAGAAATTATTTTACATGAAATAATCAACAAGAACAGCTCACAGCTCACTCACACCAGTGCTTTTACTTGAGACCACCGTTGTACTTAAAAAGGCAGCATAAATACTTTATGCGTACTTCTTATTTTATCACACAAATAAGTGAAAAATATGTATGTATTCAAGGGTCAGGCTTCAATGAAATTAATTATTAATAATCAAGGGAAATCTTAAGTGAAGGCAGCATTTATTCTTACTTCTTTCTGCAACTGTCTGGCAGAGAATAATATCATGCCTACTAGGACAGCTAGTACCACTGACATGATTCTTGCTCTGGGTGCACCTGTTTTACCCACTATTGCTTCTGTACCATCAATACATAATCAACACAATGTTACAGACAAATAACTTCTTAGTATTATTATGAAAATCGTTTCGATCTTTTAGCCCCCCTGAAGGAGTCTCTGGAACCTTCAGGAGTACATGGACCAAACTTGGATCCCAGATTTTCCTCTTTGGAATAAAAAAAGATTCTTTCACTAAAAACAGTAGTACCTTATAGCTGGGTGTCTGTGTTCCAATGTAAAGACCATATGCGATTATTAGACTATTCAATACTGAGTGCTCTTGGAGAAATAAAATACAACTGTAGTCTCAATAGCTAAGAAAAGTACTTGGATGTACTGAACCTTTAATAACTTCAATATTTGGACTACGTCAGAAGCTATGGGTACATTTATTAGTTTAAGTCTTCCCACATCATGCCATTCTCTGTTTATTATTCAAGCTAATTGGAAACACAGTACTAGTAGTAGCTTCAGGTAACTTTATGATCTTCTTTTGAGTAGGATTTATACTCCTTGGTGCAGTGGATATCATGGAGACCACTGTTCAAAGGTTGTAGAGGAAATATTGTGCCCCCCACCGCCAACCTGCTTAATCCTGTAGAAGGGGTTCCCCAGCAGGATCCAGCCTTTTCTCATTCTCTCAGTATCTCCTCCAGAATCAACTCATTGTTTACTTTTTGCTGGTGCTGGAGATTATTTACTTGGAAAATATTCACCTTTGCATTTTACATTTTTTGCAGATATAGTTGAAAATATGCCTTTTAACAGAATTTTTGTCTCATCTCCTACTGATAATGATGCATAATGATAGGAGCTAGGCTCAGTGAGCAACTGTCCTGACAGGGACAGACAGAGCTCATCTCAGCATGCTGCACTGCCCCTGCAGCTCTCATGACTCTCAGGGATCCCAGTTTAGGCTTTGGCTTTCTGATCTGTAGATATGAAAAGTCACATAGGAAATATAGACCTGTAATAACTTCTGCATTGCTTACGAAAAGCTGAATCAGATACCCTCCTAGACACTTACTACACCTTTAAAGAGTCAACAAGCCAAAAATATTATCTACAGCCACTTTGCTATGTTCTAGAAAAAAGGAACTCATTTTCCCCACTCTCTCTCATCTCTTAGGAATAACACCAGCCTTGAGTACTGTTGTATTATTGACTTATGTGGGGACAGGTATTCTCCATCACTCCTGGAGTCCAGATGGCTTTGTGGTCCTTGTTCCCATAATATACCCGTCAATCCAACCAAACCAGCCAATGCACAAATCTTCTCGTGCAAGATAATAGGCTGAGATGAGTTAGACTCTGGTTTAAAGACTGTATTTGAAACTATGCCCGATTTCCTGTATTTTTTTCTGCCCCAGGAAATCATAATTTTGTGAATCAGTGATAATTTAAAGACTGGAGCTTTTTTCCTGACAAGATAAGCTCCAAGAGATGATGTCTATTTAGCTCATGAATATAGAACAGCACAGAAATGGATTACAGTGACTGCAAAGGAGGCAACAGAACTCATTTGGATAGATTTGTGTCATCCATACCACACTCAAACCAGAGCAAATTGACCTCGAAGCTGTAGGTGAAATTTCTTCTCCAGACACTTGAGATGTAGGGCAGCCTCGCAGAGTGGATGGAGCAGAAGATGGTGCCTGATTTCTACACTCCACACAGTTCCATCCTCTTACTGAAAAATTTTAACATTCTGAAGGAGCCCAATTCTCAGAACCCTCTAATGGATACCAGAAACTTGAATTCTTGGATATTTAATGGAGAAAACCTCTCAGTTTTATAGATGTACGTTGCCTATGGCTGCTAGAGTTACAACTTTTCAATCCACTCTAAAAGCAAAGCAGGAAACAAGTACAGCAAGGTCACACAAGTCAGTCAGCAGGTGACTGGCCACTTCCTAAAAGAAGACCCTAACTTTGTTCTCACTCCTTTCACGGTTAAACAGTTTTGTTGTTTTGTAGGTATTCATGAGCACATCAAGTTGCATTTAACTTACTTGAGGGACTTCTCTTAGAATTTTCCAGTGTTGCCTGGAAATAATTCTATATGTAATAAATATGTGTATATTTAGTATTCCTGGGTTATAATGTCAGTTCCCATTTCAAGTTCATTCTTTTCTCTTATTGAATCTAAGAATTTTATTAAAAATCAAGATTTTAGCCAAGTGCAGTGGCTTACACCTATAATCTCAGCACTTTGGGAGGCCAGTGCAGGAGGAACAGGCCAGTAGTTTGAGACCAGCTTAGGCACCTGCTTCTACAAACAATTAAAAAATTAGCCAGGCATGGGGGCACGCATCTGTAGTCCCAGCTACTTGGGAGGCTGAGGCAGGAAGATCCCTTGAGCCCAGTAGTTCGAGGCTTCAGTTAGCCATGATTATGCCACTGCATTCTAGACTGGACAGCGAAGTGAAACCTTGTCTCAAAAAAATTTTTTTTCTAGGACCTCCTGCAGGTATTCTGATTTAGAAAACTTAGAGGCAGAGCTAATGAGTTATGAGTTCCAGGCAAGGGATTCTCAAAATTTGGTCTGCAGAAAGCCAATTGGACAGTTAAGAATGGTCACATGAACTTGATCAACATCAGGGCGCATGCCACCTTTGATATTATTCTTGGCTATGAATCTCCAGTTCAAGTTTTATGCTTCTTCTGTCCTGGAGTCTGATGTTTCTTCTGCCGTTCAGATGCAATTTATGACTTTGATGGCAAAACTCAAGCAATTTCACTTATTTCTCATAATCCCTGGGCCCAGAGCAGAGCCCTTCATACAGTAGCACTCACTAAATGAGTAAAGATAGCAATAAGAGTGACATTGATTTCAATTGAGTCCATTATTTCTTTGATCTTGGCAAGTTTCTGGCACTGTCAAAATCTGCTAGGCCTCCCAGGCAGTGAAAGAAGGAAGATTTAGAATTATCATTATTCAAGTGGAATTTGAGGTGAAAATTCAGAGAAACAGCTCCAGTGAAAAATCATGCAACAGAACTCCATCCAAATATATTAAAAGACATCAAAGAGAAAGTGTTTTCTCTTGTGATTTTCCCTTCACTGCTAACAGAACACTTGTAAAATTGATGATGATGTTTCTTGCCAGCCACCTAGAATGCTCCGTACACTGGAGAAAACAAAACTACTTGAATATTTTTGAAGGTTTATTTACTTTGTAAGATGTGTCTGGGGAGCTTATTAAGTTCATTAGAAAACTAGAAGAAATTTAAAAGTACTTCTAAGGGCTCTTTTCTTCCTTTCTCAAACTACTTTTGCATTTTTAGATAGGAGCGTGACTAGATAAAAGGAGAGCTTAGCTAAAACAAATAAAAATTCATATGTAGTTTTTAAGGAGCATGTTAGGAGGAAATGAGCCTATTTATTAGTTTTCCTATAGCTGCACCCATCCTACTGTAGGGCCCATACTCAATCCTGATTTGCAGTAGAAGGTTCTTGAGGAATAAAACAGTCATCTGTATTGAGGTTTAGCCTCTTTCCCTGTATTGCTGGAAAATCCTTATTGTTGACTTTAGGTCAGTGATAATGGTATCTTATTATGAACAGTAATAGTTATTAACTTTCATTGTTTCATATACTGGGCAAAACACACAGGCATTTGCTTATTGAATTCTCACAACCTCCCAGGAAGTCAGCACTAACAATATATCCCACATTATCATAATCAAGAATATTAAAAAAGAACATCTCCCCGAGACACTCAGCTAGTCAAGGTTGAAGCAGTCAGCCTAAGAATGGAGAACCCCTGCTCTGCTACTCTGCTGGGAGATTTTGATAGAGGCAGCGTTGGGTCCCTGGGGTTCCAGTTATAAGTTCAAAAAGCTTTCTTCCATTAATATGGAGTAGGGGTGGGTTTAGGGGAGGTAAAATAAAACAGAAGCTTTTTTGTTTTCTCTCTTCCTATTTTTATATAAGGCTTTATTTTTATTAAAAATCAAATAAAATGTTATGTAAAGGCCATGTCTTTGCTGGGCCTTCTATGACCACAAGGCACTGCGGCCACTTCCCTAGCAACTTGCCAGACCTCATTTGGCAAGCCAGTTTCCATTTTGACCCATCCTGATTACCTGTAATACTAACAAATGGGCCACTTTTTGGCTGCAAATCAAAGCATATCCTCTGGGTGATAAAATTAAACCACAGACTTGGTGATGCAGCTGCATCTCTGGACTCAAACATTTCCTTGAGTTTCCTGGCAGACCTCAAATTGGATTTCACTTCTAGAACTTGCATCCTGAGGTAGAAAGGTCTAGGAATGTGTGCTCAACTGGGAAGTCCCTGTGATTATTTTGGGCAGCAAAGGAGGATATAGATATTAGCAGGGAGCTGAGACAAGTATCACTTACCCTTCAGATTCACCTGTACTTGACCTGGAGATGTTTTTCCCAGCTGAAGTTTAAATGAATATGCAGGCATTTTGAAGGGCTTTCTTCCTCAAGGTTGCTTCCACAGAATCAAAATCTTGTTAGAATTATTCTGGGCATTGATTCAAAGTGTGAGAGGCTAAAATATTGCCAACATGGTAATTTACACAATGTAATAGCAAGGGAAAATAAATTATCCACAACTTACAGCAATGCCCTATGAGCAGAAAGCTTATTGGAGCACACACAAATTATATCTACAATATATCAGCAACATAAAGCTCAAGATTATAAGAATAAGATTCAAGTTCTTGAAAAATTAGTGGAAATTCCATTTCTCCATCACTTTAAAAATTGAAAAGTAGTAATAAATGGGCACAGCCAGTGCTGAGGCACGATAGATGGAATTACATATTCCATCCTATTTGTTATTTAGCACCTCACATCCTCAGAGGGCTTTGTCCTCGTGCTTCAAGTATGGAAACTTGGTATCATTCCCATTTTGTTTACAAGAAAATGAAAACACTGGAAAGCGTGTTTCCTTCAAGGTCACTTTATTGATCTGAGAAAAAACTGTAATGGAATTGGGAGCTGTCAAATCCCTATGTCCTGGGGCTGTCAAGGACTGTGGCTTAAGCCAGATTTTTCAGAGCCAAGGAAGATCAAAGAATAAAGACCCCTGTATGTACTGGGGATTCAGACCTCTAGTATGGAAATCACTGCTCTTCTTACCAACCTTTTGTTTTCTAGTTCTTTACGTAAAAGTTTCCCCTTGATGTGTAGCTTCTTTGTCATCACTGTTGGGGGCAGAATATTCCCTTGCTGTGCTCTATATTATGTACCTGTCTATTTTTAAGAAGGTTTTACTTGAGAATATAGCTTAGAATGATTAAGCAATATGATCCTCAGCTGAATACTATGTGAAAAATGCAATTACATGAGACTTTTATGTAATCCAGAGAACAGGAAAAAGAGAGTTAACAGAATAAGGAAGGCAAAGAAGGAAAAGCAAATTGTGTAATCTTAAGAACAGGGAGAGTGGATGGAGGGAAACATTTTGGTACAGGAATATTTCACAACCAGTAGGAGATGGAATTCATCATGGATTCTCTCTCTCCCTGTTATCCATGTTGAGTCATCAAAACCAATGTCCACACCTCTTCCTCTCTTTCTGTAGCTTCTGCCTCTGGACTATGCGAAAAGTAATGCATGTCATCTATGTTTCAGGTATCAAAGGAGACTTGGTCAGAAAGCTAAATAAGTTTCTTTTTTCCTCCATTTAATTTCCTGCAGCAGGCTTTTAAATGCCTTTCGGTCAGTGGTTACCTCCCGTTCCAGTTCTACCTGTATACCACTGCTCTGGATTAGTCATTTTAACCAAAATTTTAATCATGCTACTTCCTGGCTGAAACCTTTGCCCACCCTCTCCTTACCTTATCCCTCAGTCTAAAGTCAACTGATCAAAGTTCCAATTCTCACATCTCTTCACCATCTGGACCAGCATATTTTTCTATGTTAAGCCTCGCATAGCCTCTTTCAGTTTCCTATAGCTATTCACACTAAAGTAAAACATTACTTGCTTTCTGAGCATATCTCAAAGTTTTCTGCATCCACTTTGTTATTCATTATCTTCTTTCTGTGGAGAATGCTATCCATTTCTTCCCTGATCCATCTCTGCATCTGTTGACCTCATACTTGTCCTTCAAGGCTTGCCTTCAGAGGTACCTCTCAACTGTCTATTTCTGTACTTATTAAATATCATCTTGTATTATGGTATTTTTCTGATCCATCTCCCTTGCTGTATTACAAGTTTGCTAAGGTTAAAAACTGTGTCTTAGTTATCGCTGGATTTTCCTTCCTGTCATTTACACCCAGGACCTGGCACAATGCTGTGCTCATAGAAACAACTAAATGAATGAATAACAAATAAATTTATGACCAAATGAAAGAGCAAGTGATATACGAGCTCTAGAGAAATTAACAGATACAGAATAAAATCTCTGTATTTTAAAAAGATAATATAGCCCATATATTTGAAATATAAAAAGTTATGCTTGTTTATATTGTTACATGAGTTTATGAGTTCTCTAGAACAAATGTACTACAAAGCGCAGCTGGAAGAAGAAATTATCCCAGACTGAGATCAATGACTTCTTAGAGAAATTGAGACTTGAGCTGAGTCAGATGCATGCATATAACTAAGAAAGACATCGAGGAAACCATGTTAATTTCACTATAATTTTCTGTACTACTTTTTATAATTAATTGTGTATGCACTCATTCATGCAACTGGACTACTGGAAACTTGTAGAAAAGGCTCTTTTTTGTTGTTGTTTTTCAGTAATATGTGCATCTCCTCTAGTTACTACCATGTGCCTGACATACAGAACATGCTTAATAAGTGTGATAATGGAGAATATTAAACATTTCAGGAAAAACAAGTAGGGTAAGCAAAACAACAGACTGGAATTCACATGAGATATTTGGAAAACAGTGAGGAGAATGTTTCCATTGGTTTCCAAAATACCTAAGAGGGAGGATAATTTGATAAAATTAGAATAAAGGGAGCTAAATTACAAAGATGTTCAATGTTACACTGAATTTGCTTTGTAGTGGTAACCATAGAAGGGTTTTGAAATGTGAAATCATTTCCCATGTATGTGTTTGAAGACTATTTCCCTGGCAGCTCTGTATGTGAGAATGTATTACTGTGACATACACTTGGTTGGTTTCTCCCAAAGCCCTACCCTTTAACTTTTGTTTGGAACTGTTTAGAAATTCTCTAATCTCAAGGAGGCCAGGCCCAGACCCAGGTTTAGGAGTAAAATATGCTGTGGTTTGAATGTGTCCCCTAAGCATGGGTTGGAAACTTAATCCTCAATGCAAGAGTGTGGGGTTGTGGGCTCTAATGAGACATGATTATATTGGGAGTAGGTCTGTTATAAGAAACCTACTCTCTCTCTCTCCTTCTTTTTTTCTTTTAACTCTCTCTCTCCTTCTTGTGCCCTTCTACCAGGGGATGGCACAGAAAGAAGATGCTTGACAGATGGTGGCCCGTGATCTTGGATCTTCCAGGCTTCAAAACCATGGCCAGTAAGTTTTTGTTCATTATAAATTACCCAATCTGAAGTATTCTGTGACAGTAGCACAAAGCCAACTAAGATAGCATATAACTTAGCTGTAACCAAAAAGATATAACTGAAAGCTTGGCAGGGGACCCCTGAGGAAGTGCTTCTGTTTCACCCCTACATCCTGTTGCATCCATCTTGGTACTGTACTGTATGGCTAAGAGCATTGTAGAGATGCTGACTTAGGCCCTCCTCATCTGGAAGCCATTAAGTCACACTAATAATTGCCTACCATTACAGAAGGAAAAAGAACAAATATATCTTTATGTACTGTTAGTCCAGCTTTCTTACAAAAACTTTCCTGTCTCTTTCTTTTTTCTCTCTCCTCTCTCTCTTATCTCACAGACACACACACACACACACACACACACACACACAGATTATTATAGATTTAGTAGTAGCAGGGAGCCTATGTATACTGGAGTAAAGGAGAGTAAAAAATCACTGCCTTAGACATAGTGTAGTTTAATGCACTAATTTCACAGATTAGGACACTGAAGCCCAGCAAGGAAAGTTGGCTTTCTCATAGGAACACGTCAAGAGATTTCCGAGCAGAACACACATTTCCTTACTCCTAGACGAAAGTTTTTCTCCACTTCTTTCTGTGTAGCTTGGCCTTAAGGATCCATAAAATCGTAAGAAATTTATCTTGCAAAATTCATGCTTCACTGTATACTTATGAGAGTTTTAACTTTTGAGCCAGCAGAACAGGGTTCAAATCTGGAGCTTGAGTTTGAGGGGTTTTTGTACATTGGGCAAGTTACTTACTTTTTCTGTATCTTGACTTCCTGATCTGTAAAAAAGAAATCATTAAACAGGACTTGCCTCCTAGGTTTCTTGATGAAAAAACACAAGTGAATGTATGTGAAGTACTGAGCACAGTGCCTGGTACAGACTAACTGCTAAGAATGTTGGCTATCACTCATATTTTTACTGGGACCTCAGGATGTTCATCCCAGCCACTCCTCATGGCACTTACTGAAACCTCATCTAGTCATCAAAGGTATTATAGATAAAATATGTCAGCAATGAAGAGGAGAACAGGGCATCCTTTTCTAAATATGTAATGTATTGATTTTGTTACTAGAAATGTGGGGAAGATGGAATCTGCGAAAACTCAGATGATGGATGGAATGTAATAAGAAAAATGAAATAAGGCATTTGAGAAAATAGTATTTTTAAAAAACCATTTAGATCAGAATCATAATTTTAGATGCAATGTGATGAGGGGTTAGATAAAAGTTGTTAGTAGGTGAAATGGGAGGAACAGATATGAGAGGTACATCATGATGAAAACAAATGACTGGACCTGACAGTATACTTTATGTGTTGTGAAGGGTGGTAGAGTGCTAGATGAAAGAAGATGTCAACTTACAGCCAATCATTAATTCTCCTTGCTTCTACCAATGTTCATGAACTTTTCATGCTGTGGTGAGAGACGCAATGTATCTTATATGTACCCAGAGGGCATGATTCCAGTGATGACTGTAACTGAATTTAAGGTGGGTTTTACTGTCCTTTTATAATGAGAAGTATGCACGGACATTTCCCAGAGTTTAGAACCAGAGTAAATTAGATTGCTTAATTTTTGAGGACAGTTTCTGAAACACATTCGGGAAGTCATTTAAGTTTTCCCAACAATCCTTCATGATGGAGGTTAAGGGACCCGAGTGGAATGTTAACATTCTATTAAGATTTTAACTGGAAAACCAAAGAAGTAGTCTGCTGAAGGGCTTGAAGAAGACCCTCATGTTTGCACTGTTTGTGTTTCAGTTGCTCTTGATGATTTTTCTTTTATTGTCGGTTTACAATGTTGTGTTTTTCAAACCTGCAGGGCTTTAAATGGAGAACTCTCATCGAGTTTACTGTATAATTTTCCTTCAAAGCCACTCTTGAGAGGTTCTGGTCAGTTATTATTTTGACAAGAATGCTTGTGTACATGTGTGTAATGTGGAAAATGCTTCACTGAAAATCCACAGAGACCTCAAGCTTATGCACACAGGTTGCTCCTGTGAATCGTTGGGTCTTTTATTAGACCCAAAGGGTATGCTGGAAGGACTTAGCAAATAATAATGTAGAACACAGAATCTGAACCTCAGCCTAGATTTCAGTCAAATCATGGTATTAGTTTGCTAGGGCTGCTGTGAAAAATACCACAAATTGGGTGGCTTAAACAGCAGAAATTTATATTCTCACAGTACTGGAGGCTACAAGTCCAGGATCAAGATATCAGCAGGTTTGGTTTCTTCAAAAGCCCCTCTCCTTGGTTTGCAGATGGCCACCTTTTCACTGCATTCACACATGGTCTTTCCTCTCTGTGTTCCCCTCTCCCCACATCCCTGTTTATCTGTATGTTATAATCTTCTCTTCTTATAACTGTGACTTCCCACCAATCACGTTGAATTAGGTCCTATCCTAAAGGCCTTATCTTACCTTAATTACCTCTTAAAAAGCCCCATATCCACATATAGTCAGGTAGCGGGGCTAGAGTTTCAATATATTTTCAGGAGACACAAAGTAGCCTGCAACACTCCACCCTTGGGACCCTCAAAATTCATGTCCTTTTCATAAGCAAAATACGTTCACCCCCATTCCAGTGGCCCTAAAGTCTTAACCCATTCCAGCCTCAAGTCTACATCTAAAGTCTTTTCCATATATCATCTAAATCAGGTATGGGTAATATTCAAGTTATGATTTATCTTGATGAAAAATTTCTTTCAGCTGTGAACCTGTCAAACCAGACAAGTTTTCTGTTTCCAAAATACGATGATAGGAGAGGCATGGAGTAGACATTCCAATTTCAAAGCAGGGAATCAGACAGAAGAAAGAGGTCATGGATTTCAAGCAAGCCTAAAACATAGCAGGGCAAATTCCATTAGATTTTAAAGCTGGAGAATAACCTTTTTGGTTTGATGTTGTTTTCCAGGCTGGCCCACTGGGATGGCAGCATTGTGTCTGTAAACTGTGGCCGCAGCCCTGCCCCTGAGGTTCCGAGTGAGCAGCCCTACCTTTGAGGTTCGAAGTGGCCTCTCCTTGAGGTCCCAAATGGGCAGCCCTGCCTCCCAGGTCCCAAGTGGCCACCCCTCTGAGATCCCTAGTGAGCAGCCTAACCTGCTAAAATGGAGGAGGTGGTCCTACCCTCTGAAATCAAGTAGATACAGCTTCAGTTCTCCTAGCAGTCCCTATGACTTCTGGATTCACTGTGACAGTACAACCTTGCTTATTTCTGAATCACCTTTGGAATCATTTTCTTGAATGATAATGCATGTTCACAGCCGGATTGCTCTATTGTCCCATCCTGTAAAATCTAAGACGTCCAAATGCCTTCCATTATTTTGTACCATCTCTGTCCCTTTCAATCCAAGCTGTCAGTTTCTGCTGAGGTGTTTGATTCGGTCTATGACTCACATTCTTACTAATCCCTTTAACAAATGGTTGTCCAGCAAAATCCTGGATGTTCTCTTCAGAACATGTTTTATCTTTCTTTCCAAATCTTCAAGTTCTGATTCCTTTTTGCGTAACAATTTCTTCTTTATCTTTCTCCTCTTGCCTTTTACTATAAGCAGCAAAAAGAAACTAGGCCACACCTTTAGCACTTTGTTTAGACATCTCTGCTACTATATATCCAAGCTAATCACTCACAGGTTCTACCTTCCACACACACTAGAACACAACTCAGCCAAGTTGCTTGTCATTTTATAACAAGGACTGTCTTTCATCAAGCATCAAATAACATGTTCCTCATTTACATCTGTACCAACAGAAACTTTAGTGTCCATATTTCTTCCAACAGTCTTTTTAAGGCAGTCTAGGCTTTTTGTAACATTTGCCCTAAAACTTTTCCAGCTTCTAGCCATTATCCTATTTCAAAGCCATTTCCACATTATTAGGCATATACTACAGCAGCACCTTGCTTCACTGTACCAAAATCTGCATTAGCTTGCTAGGGCTGCCATAACAAAGTGTCACAAACTGGGTGGGTGCCTTAAAAAGCAGTAACTAATTTCCTCATAATTCTGGAGGGCATGAGTCTAAGATCAAGGTATTTACAGATTTTTTTTTTAGTCTTCTACAGATAGCTATCTTCTGTGACTTATTCTGTGTGTGTATCTCTCTGTGTGTCTTAATCTTCCCTTCCTATGAAGACAGCAGGCATATTTGATTAGTGCTCACCCTAAAAATTCACCCGGCTGAATTTTTTTTTTTTTTTTTTAAATCACACTAGATTATATTTTGCTTTTTTTCAAAAATGAACTTTAAGATGTTTGCAGCAAAGGACGTATACATAATACGATTAATGAAATAGAAAATCAAGATTGGGCCTGGTAACTCACACCTATAATCCCAACCCTTTAGGAGGCTGAGACAAAAGCATTGCTTGAGACTAGCCTGGGCAACATAGAGAGACTCTCATCTCAAAGAAAAAAAAAAAAACAAAATACAGGCCGGGTGCAGTGGCTCACACCCATAATCCTAGCACTTTTGGAGGCTGAGGCGGGTGGATCGTCTGAGCTCAGAAGTTCGAGACCAGCCTGGGCAACATGGCGAAACCCCATCTCTACTGAAAATACAAGAAACTAGCCAGACGTGGTGGCACATGCCTGCAATCCCAAATATATATAAAGATAAATATATTTGTTATTGTTGTTTGTTTTTCCTTGAGTGAATGGATTCCAGTTTGTGATTTATACAGTAAAAGCATTTGTATGTAATCTGTTTTCAGTGTGATTCATTACTTTTTATCTCTTTAGGAAAAGCTGTTACTAGAGCCAATGTTTGAAGTCCCTAATTCTGATATCATATGTGTGGAGGTTGATAAAGAAGTAGTAGAAGGAAAAAAGGAACCAGGATACATCCGGTAAAGTGTATTTTCAAGCCAGAACAGATATAAAATTTAAGATCAGCTCCTCATTGCTGTGTTTGTTGGTTCGTCATTTTAAAATTACATAAAAATTCTTGTATTTGTAAGGGAAGCAATAATCTCAGGTTTTCTTTAGAAGAATCTAATTTGGGTTTATAAAATAATATTATTTTGTGAGTCTTTGAAAGCTGATCTTCAGGCTGGGCGTGGTGGTTCACGCCTGTAATCCCAGCACTTTGGGAGGCCAAGGCAGGCGGATCCTATCTCTGCTAAAAATACAAAAATTAGCTGGGTGTGGTGGCATGCACCTGTAGTCCCAGCTACTCAGGAGGCTGAGGCAGAGACTTGCTGGAACCCAGGAGGTGGAGGTTACAGTGAGCTGAGATAGCACCACTGCACTTCTAGCCTGACAACCGAGTGACACTTAGTCTCCAAAAAAAAAAAAAAAAAAAAGTTGATCTTCAAAATTGGTC
>PVKV010017893.1:0-46297 GCA_004027835.1 Alouatta palliata
TGGGTGTTTCTTGTTACCTCTGAGTAGGAGTTCAAGTGCAGGCTCCCTGTGTTGTCTCCCCTGATCCTGTGGTCAGAGGAGGCTCAGTATGAGTTGTCAGGGATGAAAGTCCTGGCTTCTTGCTTGTCCTTCTCTGACACTACCTACCCTGGCAGGGGCATTGAAGTGTTTTATGGTAGTGAGAGTGGAAGCCTAGGCTCTTCATTTGGCCTTTCCTGATGTGGGTGGAGAGTGCTCACAGTTTTTTTCCGTGGTGTTTGGTTGAAGCAAAGTCATTTTTGTCTTTAAGTTTTCTGTCTGCTTGGATGTCCCTTTCCTGCTTATTTGGCTGGAGGGGTCAGGATTTTGCTAGGGCTTTTGTTTTTTGTACCTGTTGGCATTTCTGGATTGCTGGCTTTTTCTTGGCTCCAAGTCGGATACAGGAGGCAAAAAGAAAACCCAGGGAACTCACCACTAAGTCACTCCTTGGATCCTGCGGTCCTTAGCTAGCCTGCCTTTTATTCATCTTTCTGAATCTTTTTATATTTCACTTATAGATAATGTTCAGTGTTTTTAGTTGTACTTAGCAGAAGAAATAGAAAAATGCTGGAGGTGGGAGTTTTATTTTTCCTTTATTTTTTGAAGCATATTTTTGCTGTATATAGAATTTAATGTTGACAGTTTTTTTTTTCCTTTCAAGCATTTAAAATATGTAATTCTATTGTTCTCTGGCTTCCACTGTTTCTAAAGAGAAGTCACTCATTGTTCTTATTATTCCCCTAAATGCAACATGCCTTTCTTTTTCTTCTGGCTGCTTTTAAGATTTTCTCTTTATCTTTGCTTTTCAATGTTTTGACTGTGACATACAAGTTGTAGGTTTCTTTGCCCTTGTACAGCCTCCTGAATCTGTAGGTTGATAGTTTTAATCCATTTTGGAAAATTCTTGGCTATTATTCAAACATTTCAAACATAAAAATGTTCTGTGCTTTCTATTTTTCTGGAACTCCAGTTATACATTGGATATTGTCCCAGAGGTCTCTGATGCTTTTTTCTTTGTTTCCCCTATATTTATTTTTTCTCTCTATGCTTCAGTTTGGATAATTTCTACTAACTTGTCTTCAAGTTTATTATTTCTTCTTTTTCTTTTCTATTTTAGATGGAGTCTTGCAGGCCGGGTGTGGTGGCTCAATCCTGTAATCCCAGGACTTTGGGAGGCCGAGGTGGGTGGATCACCTGAGGTCAGGAGTTCAAAACCAGCCTGACCAACAATGGTGAAACCTCATCTCTAAAAAAAAAAAAAAAAAGAGATAGAGTCTTGCTCTGTTCTCTGGGCTGGAGTGCAGTGGCACAATCTCGACTCACTGCAACCTCCGCCTCCTGAGTTCAAGCAGTTCTCCTGTCTCAGCCCCACCCCCACCAACCCAGTAGCTGGGATGACAGGTACACGCCACCACACCCAGGTAGTTTTTATACTTTTAGTAGAGATGGGGTTTCATCACATTGGTCAGGCTGGTGTTGAACTCCTGACCTCAAGTGATCCTTCTGCCTCGGCCTCCCAAAGTGCTGGGATTACAGAAGTAAGCCCATGCCTGGCCAATCATTTCTTCTATGTCCAGTCTGTTGTTAAGGCTATTCAGTGATTTCTTCAATTCAGATATTTTATTTTTCAGTTTGGTTTTCCTTGGTTTCCCTTTATCTATGGAAATTCCCCATCTTTTCACTCAATTTATTGATAGTGTCCTCTAGTTTATTTATTATATGGATAATAATCACTTTAAAGATATTGTCTGTGTATTCCGACATCTTGGTCATCTGTGGGACTACTTACTTGTGTTAACTACTTTTTCTTCTGGTTGTCAGTCACTTTATATATAGTAGAATAGTAGCACCTGAAATAGGTAATTTCCCCCTAAAAGAGATTGTTCTTTCCACCATCAGGCAGCTACAGCAAGGATTGGTTTCTTTTATCTACTTAGAAGTTGAGCTGGTTTGGGACTTATTTGTTGCTTAATTTGCTAAAGCACCTCTGGTTTTAAATGTCTTGATAGTAAAGTCATCCCTCCCCATAGCAGAGCTTTGGAATATAAATACTGACATACCTCACAGATATTGCGGGTTTGGTTCCAGACCACCGCAATAAAGTGAATATCACAGAACTCGAAAAAATAGATATTCATCATTAAGTGGTTTGAAACACTGTCTTCGTTTTTCTATTTATGGTAACATTAAGAATCAGAATTTGACTGCAGTGCCTTCTCAGCTCTCTACGGGTGAGATCTCTTTCCTTGACCTGTTTCCAAGACCCACACAGACCTGGAGAGCAGCCTAGCTCTAGTTCCTTTTATGAGGTGCACACAGAAGAGGGCAAGCCCATCATCAGGTTCTGCCATTGCTGCTACTGCATCACGTAACCTGCCTGTTTTACGTCTGGGTGATTGGCAATGATGTCATTCAGTTACAGCCTTTCTGTTCTCCTTTTGGGAACCATGAGTTGGTATTTCTAAATTAACAGAGACTTTACAAATAAGCAATTTCACAGTAGAAAGATTATAGAACTCACAGGCATCCATTGACTTCACTTTTGTAATTGGTGTAAATTAGCAAGTCTTTTGGTCTCCTAGAGAATTTTTACCAAGTCCACAAAGGGAGGAAGTACTGTCATATGGCAGGGAGCTAAGGCTTCATCAAAAGCTCCTATATTTTTATTGCTAAGTGTTGTTTGGATTCTAACTAGGCTTAAATTCCTTGAAGGCGGGACTGTTTAGTTTCCTCTTATATTCCCTGTGCTTGGCACGCAACAGGGTCTCAGTAAATATTTATTAAGTGAATTGGCAAGAGGCTAATTTTACTTTCTAGGAATAGCAATACGTATGAAATACAGGTACCAACAGTTTTGTAAAACACATAAAGTGAAAGGCCCAGACTGAGAGAGCAGTTAAAGGCATGGGCCAAGAGGCTTGTGTATCCCACAAGAATTACTGTGCATGGAGACTATTATGCATGGATTTTCTGACTTGAGGACCTAATTCTATGCACAGACATATTTCATAAAGATGGAATTGCCAAGGTAATGACTGTTACATTATGGAGACATTTTCTAAGCCATTATATGTTTCTAGGAAATTGTCTGTAGTAACTAGAGAACCAGACATGAATCTGCACTAATTTGGCCAAAAAGCTGGCAATATCGAGGACACCGTGTTATCCTGGGAGAAATCATGAGCGTCTGTTTACTGAAATAGTTTTGAATGTATTAGATGCTCTGGATGAAACCAAAAGGCTAAGTGGGATAAATATGTGAAGGCCTAAATTCCTCCCTAAAATGGAACCAAAAATGATATAGTCAGAGAGAGCGTGTTGTGATCTTAACAGGGCAACTGCTGACTTCATTGCCCCTTTGCAGATGTTCTGAGCCCTGGGTGCATGCTGACTGGGAAGGGGAGTATAGGTAATTACAAAGGCTTTTTTTTTTTTTTTTTTTTTTTTATGAGATATAGTTTTGCTCTGTCGGCAGGCTGGAGTGCAGTGGCGCGATCTCGGCTCACTGCAACCTCTGCCTCCCAGGTTCAAGTGATTCTCCTTCCTCAACCTCCCGAGTAGCTGGGATTACAGGCGCACGCCACCGTGCCCGGCTAACTTTTTGTATTTTAGTAGAGACGGGGTTTCACCATGTTGGCCAGGATAGTCTCGATCTCCTGACCTCGTGATCTGCCTGCCTCAGACTCCCAAAGTGCTGGTTTTACAGGTGTGAGCCACTGTGCCCAGGCACAAAGCTTTAAGCTATTCATTTTTTTCCTTTTTTGTGCTGTAACATTTATGTACTATTATTTTATTTTAGATTCAAGGGGTGTGCTTGTTACATGGATATATTACATAATGTTGGGGATTGGGCATCTAATGTCACATATTATTTTAACTTTACTGACATTATTTTATACATACAAGATTCAATAGAAGAAACACTACCCTCTGAATTTCCCAAGAAATTGTTGTTTATTTTATTTTATGATTATTACTGAAAACAATTCTGTGTTATAGAGGAGGGGAGTATTATAAAATAATTTGTCCCAGGTGTCAAATATGCTAAGCACACCCCCTATTAGAGGCCATGGGAATTCTGCCCACCTTGTGAGGAAAATGGTGAAAAGGAAGGCTAACTTTTCTCCGAAGAGAGAAGAGAACCTTTGCAGTTGGGTGCGTCTGTAGGAGTTAAGGTTAAATCCATCACGTTTGAAGATTTTACCTTCCCCAGGTAATAATGTGTGTATGTGTATGCAAATGGTTGATGACCAATATTGCAAAGAGGTGTGGTTTTCAAGATGATGAAGAGTTATGCTGTTTATTTTTTAAGGGCATAACACAAAAAGGAAAAATGAGTAAATGAATAAATAAAATGACTGAACAGTCCCTGTGAATTCTGGGAGCTCTTCAGTGTTGTAACCCAGGGAGTCTTGCCATACGAATCTCCCTGCCTCCAGGGGGAGCTATTTTCAGAGCTCAGTCCAGGCAGGAAGAGAGTCCACCTACGAAGGCACCCCCCTATCTGTCACCTGAGTACGTGGAAGGCAATCACGGCCAAGAGTCATGTCAGCACAGAGTCCTCATGTTAGAGAGACAGAGTGGCCCAGTGAATAAAAACCTAATACAATCGATGGTTGAGATGTGTCTTTGCTAGTTAAGGTATATCTCGAGAGCAACAGGAATCCCTGCCATTTTAGCACGGGCTTTTCCTTGTGAGTATAACTGAAAAATTTAAGTGACTCTTACAAAAATGACTTATTGCTAACCCAATGAGCAATTTTTATTTTACACTGGCTATAAAATGTCCCGAAGCCATTTTACAAATCGCCTTTATTGTTATTATATAGAATGCATGGTGGAGTCCATTAGATTAGAGATGACAAATGTGACATTCCACCCTGAATGTTCAATTCTCTTGTAAGAACCATTACTTTCTGAGACATCTTCACTTTTTCTTCATTTTTATCATCAGCACCAGCAACTGACTTTCTTTTGGCAGCTACTTTGCACGCAGAAACAAAACTTTGGTCACTTCGCAAAACTTATGGTGTACATAACGACAAGGAGACAGTGACCGACTCGTGTCGAAATGCGGATTTGGGAATCCGAGTAGCTTTACTCACTAGCTAAGTTGATCCTGTGGAATGTAGGATTGAAGTTTGTGCCTCAAAAAAAACTGCAAAATAGTACATGCCAAAGACCTTCAGCGCCATTCAAGCATGGTCAAAACTGTGAATGTTAAATCCAAAAGGGCTTGCAGTTTCACAAGTCTTCTGGAACTTAAAAATTGTCTATTGAATGGCTGCAAAGGCAGAGGATAAGTCAAAGTAGCATTTGCTAAGAGTAACCTAGTTATGAACAAAAGGATTTAGGACGGATAAGAACGCTTGTGAGTTTGCTGGTGGAGAGTAACCAGATTTGAACTGTGTAGGAAATGGGGGACTCAGGACAAGAACTCTGTACATATTCTCCATTGTTCGTTGTGTATTGACAAGCAGAGTAATCCAGATGGTGTCCTTACCAGGGAGAAGGGGGGTTGTTGACATTCTCCAGAAATTATGTTGTTGCCTTCATAAAGTTTCAAGTTACAGAATGCTGGTTAAAGGTACAAACTTTTGGTTAGGAGGAATAAGTTCCATTGCACAGTGTGGGGGCTATGGTTAATAAGAATATATTTTCATAACTCAAAGTAAAATAAAAAAATAAAGACAATATATTTTATATTTTAAAATTGCTTAAAAAGTAGATTTTAAATGTTTGCACCAGACCAAAAAAATGTGAAGTGATAGATATGTTAATTAGTTTGATCCTTTTTTTTCCCCCCTGAGACAGAGTTTCGCTCTTACGCCTGGGCTGGAGTGAAGTGGAGTGGTCTCGGCTAACTGCAACCTCCACTCCCCAGGTTCAAGCACTTCTCCTGTCTCAGCCTCCAGAGTTGCTGGGATTGCGGGTGCTTGCCACCATGCCTGGCTAATTCTTGTATTTTTAGTAGAGACGGGGTTTCGCCATGTTGGCCACGCTGGTCTCGAATTCCTGACTTCAGGCGATCCACCTGCCTTGGCCTCCAAAAGTACTAGGATTACAGGCATGAGCCACTACACCCAGCCAATTAGCTTGATTTGCTCTTTCCGAAATGTATACATATAACAAAACATTGCATTATTCCCCATAGATATGTACAATTATAATTTGTCAGTTAAAAATAACATATATTTAAAAAAGAATCTCTTTAGGTATTTTATGCAGATAACCAAACTGGATGAATCTGAAATAATTGTTATGGCCAATATTCTGATTCCTCCCAGGACCAGGTAAGAGGGTCCTCTTTTTGCAGAATTTGGCTTCAGGGAGGTTTTGTTTCTCCTGTCCTCTCTGGGAGGCCTACCTATTGTATACACCCTCCCAGTGGCACGTAGGGTAGAAACGCTGAGAATAAGTCCTATTTGCGTACTTGTTTGACTTGCTTCAAGAAATTAAAATATCTGGGGATTTAAAGTTACACCGTAGCTCATAGATTGTTTATATCACAACAGGTTCCTTTAAAAATCATCACTCAATGTACTTAAATAAGTTTGGGGCCAGGTGCTGTGGCTCATGCCTGTAATCTCAGCACTTTGGGAGGCAAAAATAGGAGGATTGCTTGAGCTGAGGAGTTTGAGACCAGCCTGGGAAACATGGTGAGACTTCCATCTCTACAAAAATTAAAAAAACAAAATTAGTTGGGCATGATCGTAGATGCCTGTAGTCCCAGCTACTTGGGAGGTTGAGGTCAGAGGATTGCTTGAGCCCAGGAGGCTGAGGTTATAGTGAGCTGTGATGACATCACTGCACTTCGGCCTGGGTCAAAGAGTGAGATAAGCCATAAGTTTTACCTTGTCAAAAATCAACTTTTGACTGTTTACAATGGCAAAGACCTGGAACCAACCCAAATGCCCATCAGTGATAGACTGGACAAGGAAAATGTGACACGTATACACCATGGAATACTATGCAACCATAAAAAACTATGAATTTGGGTCCTTTGTAGGGACATGGATGAATCTGGAAACCATCATTCTCAGCAAACTGACATAAGAACAGAAAATCAAACCACATGTTCTCACTCATAGGTGGGTGATGAACAATGAGAACACATGGACACTGGGAGAGGAGCATCACACACTGGGGTATGTTGTGGGGGCTAGGGGAGGGACAGCAGGGCATGGGGAGGTTGGAGAGGGATAATATGGGGAGAAATGCCAGATATAGATGACGGGGAATGGAGGCAGCAAACCACATTGCCATGTATGTACCTATGCAACAATCCTGCATGATCTGCACATGTACCCCAGAATCTAAAGTACAATAAAAACAATCAATTTTTGAACATCTTTGCAGTGGCCAGCCTTGCGCGTAGGGTCCAGCAAGTGTTTGCTCAATGCCCTTCTCTTTCCTGGAATCCTAGGCTGGTATTCTCTGTCCTCCTCCTTGTGTTCCACATAGGATTAGGTCCCCCATCAACCCCAATGACAGGGATGCCAGCTGCTTCCTCGGTGACTCTTTACCCTACAGTCTGGTATGGCTCAGGATCCTCAATTGCCCCCTTGCTCTTCAACAATGAGACCTCAGGTGCTCTGTAAACATTTTCCTTCTCTGTTCCCTGGTATCCAGGGAACCTCTTTGGGCATTGCTTTCTGCACCTGCCTGCTGCATCTGTCCCGCATTTGGGCAGAGCCTCTAGATTTGATTTTGTTCTGGCTTTTCTGCCTGCTTCATTAGACCTGGTGATTCAGAAGGTTCCTTGCTTCTGAATGCTCTTTGTCTTTGCACATGCTAGGCTCTGAACGTTTGTGTCTCCCACCAAAATCAGAAGTTACTAGCCCCCAGTGAGATGGGATTAGGAGGTGGGGCCGTTTGGATTAATTAGGTCATGAGAGTGGAGTCCTCATGAATTGGGTTAATGCCCTTATAAAGATGGTCATGCCTGTAATCCTGGCACTTTGGGAGACTGAGGTGGGGTGGATCACCTGAGGTCAAGCGTTTGAGACCAGCCTGGCCAACAAGTAAAACCCAGGCTCTACTAAAAATGCAAAAATTAGCCGGGTGTAGTGGTGGATGCCTGTAGTCCCAGCTACTCAGGAGGGTGAGGCAGGAGAATTGCTTGAATCCAAGAGGTTGAGGTTGCAGTGAGCTGAGATTGCACCATTGCACTCCAGACTGGGCAACAGAGTGAGACTGTCTCAAAAAACAAAAACAAAAACAAAAACAAAAAAAAAAACAAAAACAAACAAGAGCCCAGAGAGCTCCCTTGCCCCTTCTTTCATGTGAGGACACAGCAGGAAGACAGCTGTCCATGAAGTGGTAAGAAGGCCCTCACCAGACACTGAATTTACCTTGACCTTGGACTTCTCAGCCTCCAGAACTGTGAGAAACACGTTTCTGTTATTTGCAAGCCACCAGGTCTGTGGTGTTTTGCTATAGCAGTCCGAATGGACTAAGATGGTAGTTTTCCATTTCCTTTTGCTCTCCATTTCACCCTGTGGCTCTGCCTTGCTGTCACACCCACTTGGCATGCTCCTGAAATCCAGCCTGCGTGGAGCCCCCACTCATCTGGGAGGGAGCTTAGAGACCCTGAGTGGCCCTCTAGATGCTTGTGGTTTCCAGTTTCATTGGCACTCCCCCAGGTGGGGCCAGGACCACACAGGAGCACACAGTGGAGGAAAGCAATGTAGTGGCTGCTCACCTGAATTCTCAGGAGCACTGGCCAGGCCCCCTGGCAGCACACACCTCACTCTCATTTCCAAACGTGGACACTGCTGGAAGCATTAGCGTGAGTGAATTCTGCACCAGGGAGGGGCATCCATTCTCATTTCGTTCGCGTACTTGGATATTAGTTTTAATTAAGTCTTGGTACAATGTCAGCTCCTCAAATTGGGAGCAAGAAAATCTACTACCTATTGTATAGAGTGTGCGTGTGCTTGTGTGCACGCGCGCATGTGTGTGTATGTATTCTGCAGGTTTCATTTTCATATCAGTGATTTCAGATTTGAAGACCATAATGGAATCTGATCTTCTTGGCTGTTAGGGGGCTTTGGAAGGCTCCTGAGCGCAGAGATTGGTGTTTTCTGAGTTGTTTGTTAACGGGCTGTGGAAGGTTGTCAATTAGAGACTGAGTCGGCCTGCCACACTGATTACCTTTTAGACTTTATTTCAGGTGAAAGGCAAACTATGCTGTCCTCAGGCCAGTAGAATTCAACTGCTTTTAATTCAGCTATGTTTGGGAACATGGAGTTGCTAAAAATACTTTGTTTCCTTGGAAGATATGTTGATATAGAAACTAAAAAGGAACAAATAGCTTCACTTGAGATCCAACACCCTCGATCTAGTCAAGGGAGACAGTTGATAACTGAATAAATTAGTAAATTGTAGGGTGAGCTAGATGGCACTGAGTGTTACGACAAAAAATAAGCAGAGGTTTGGAGAGTGCTTGGGAAGGGTGAGATATAAAATCGGGTGGTCAGAGCAGGCCACATTTAAGTCTTTGGAAACAGGGAGTGGTGAATGATGTGGGTATCTGGGGAAAGGTGTTCTGGTGAGAGGGCCCTGCCAGTGCAAAGGCCCTGAGGTGGGAGCATGTCTGGATTTGGGGAACAGCAAAAACAGTGGCTGGGGCATGAGGAGTGAAGGGGGTTGGATGTAATGTCAGAAACTTAATGTTGGGGAAGGACTTGTTGAATAAGATGGGGAGCCATTGGAGGGGTTGAGCAGAGGAGTACAATACCCAGGACAAGCTGAATGTGACACATAGATTTCCTTTCAGGCCTTTGACTACTGTAGACTTTGTTTCCTAGACACATCAGTTTTGGGGATAGAACTAAGCTCAACTATACTTCTCTGGTTCTGCCCTAATGTGCTTTGTAAGAATTCCAACCCATCCTAAAATTTATCACAATGAGTTCAGGAAGACTCTACATGGCATCTCCAAGTGTTCACTTACCCAGCCCTCCAAGCTACCATGTTATTCTGTTTTCCTTTCCTCCTGCTCTGGTTGCTACAAGGGAGTTTCCTCTGGATCTTGACATTTAATGTTAATGTTCTCTGATGTTCTCTTGTCCTCTCATAAATCTCCATTCCAGGCTATGCTGGTCTGGCTCACTGTATCATGGTTCGTAGTTGAGAGTAATAAAACCTACCCTAGTTAATTTAAGCAGAAAAGGAATTTGTTAAAGGATACCAGGTTGTGCCGGGCGCGGTGGCTCACGCCTGTAATCCCAGCACTTTGGGAGGCCGAGGCGGGTGGATCACGAGGTCAAGAGATCGAGACCATCCTGGTCAACATGGTGAAACCCCATCTCTACTAAAAATACAAAAAAATTAGCTGGGCGTGGTGGCACGCGCCTGTAGTCCCAGCTACTCGGGAGGCTGAGGCAGGAGAATTGCTTGAACCCGGGCGGCGGAGGTTGCAGTGAGCCGAGGTCGCGCCACTGCACTCCAACCTGGTGCCTGGTGATGGAGTGAGACTCTGTCTCAAAAAAAAAAAAAAGGATACCAGGTTGTTTAAAGAATCATAGAAGAGATCAGAGAATCAGGCTTTGAGCAACACAGCTAAACAAAGCCCAACTACATGGGCGGACTGCTCACTTTTCCTGCTGCGTAGGGGCAGTGTGGCCCATGCTGCCGGTGCTGGGCCTGGCACGCTGACTGCTAAGACCTTTGCCATTGCTGCCTTTGACGGCCAGCTGTAACCCTGCCATGCTTTTCCATTCTGCCAGAGGGGTCCCACATGGTGCCTCCTCCTTCACATCACTTACCTTCATACTGAAGCCTGTGCTCCATGCCCTGGCTGCAAAGAAGACTGGGGATGGAAGATTCTGACCTGGCAAGGTAGTAGTACTCTACTGGAAAGTTTCCTAAACTCAGAAAGGCTATTCATACAGTTCTGGATACCAGAAATTATGAAAAACCTCCTTGGTACTCACTGTTCAGGCTGTTAGGGCTGTTCTGTCCTTCAACAATGGCTTGAAATGGAGATAATGCCTTTCACCCCTCATTAACACCTTAGGCTCCCATCTTCTTACATAGATTTATTACTGTAATTAAAAAAATGGAGGACAAAGAGCCTACAAAGAAGTCCTGATGATCAGGTAGTTGTCCTACAGGCAAAGAATGAGATGCTACTCTCATTCTTCAATACTCTTTAGAAGAGTATTTTTATTTTTGTAGAAGTGTATGCTCATAATTTAAAAAGTCAAGTACTGCTAAAATACTTATTTAAAAAATACCCAGCTTTTCCCTGCTTAACAGTCTTCCTCCATCTTTTTAGAAGAAGTCACTTTTAGCTTTTAATCTTTTTTCTTCTGATATTTACCTTGACATTTCTAAATAGTATAGACATGCTGCTCTATCTTGATTAATCACTTCTAGACAGTGTTTATTATGGAGACTTTTAAATCTCCATTACCAGTTGCTATCTCCTACCGTCCCAATATAATTAGAACATTACATAACCATAGTAAAGTCCATATTTACTGTTCTTAGTATATTGTTTGATCTTGCTCATTCTGGATAAGCTAAGAGTATATTATTCTCATTCCTTCTTGAACAACTTATTTTTCCAAAAACTGATAAGTGTCTCATTTATTTTTACTTCTTTTATTTTCTGGAATCTTGGGCTAAATTTTTCCACATCTTGCCAGAGCTCTATAAAGTTCCACTCAATTCAGTTTTCTACATGTGTTACGGGAACAACAGCTTTATATGCATGCTATGCAGTAACAGACCAATTTACTGAGACAGCAGGGTTTGAAGCAGAGAAAGAATTTAATGATTGCAGGGTGTCAAGTGAGGAGATGGGAGGAGACCCTCAAATCTATTTCTCCAAGGAGTTCTTGGCTGAGGTTTTTAAGGGGATTATGGAGGGTAAGGGTTTGGAAAACTGGTGTCATTGATTGGCTGGGGTAAAGGGAATGAAATCATGAGGTTACGGAAACTGCACTTTTTTGGGTGAGTCAGCTTCTCATCGGGTCCTTCAGACCAGCTGATGTCAGTAATTTCACTGGGACACAGGACATGAAAGAATATCTCAAGTGGAAAAGTTAACATTTTATAATGTTTAAGTTGTTATCTACAGAGTAGTTCATGGGAACTATAATTTAACAGGTTCTGAAGGTGTAACAGTGATTCTGAAGCAATAGGCACCAAAAAATTATGAGAAAGCAGATCAAAGAGCAAGTTGACCTAATGATTAATGCTGAATGTGCTGCAAGCCTGGTTTATTTTAGTGTTTCTTCCCACCTTTCCCTGATGAATTTTATAAAGTTTATAGGGATAGTTTCTTATGTACCTGCTAGACAATGTTAAAATCATTTAAGATGTTAACCCTTCGTAGAGGCTAACTTCTCCTAGAACTTTCCTTCCCTTGCTTCAGTCACAAAGATTTATTCCCTGAGTGGCTTCCCAGATGTCATCCTGGGCATTCCCTCTGCCTTTCTCCTATCTTGAATCTCCTATTTCCCGGATGCTATATAATCTTTTTTTTTTCTTGTTTAATTCCATCATTTTTGTGGAACCCATTTCCTGTAGTTTTCTAAGAAAAAGTATTATGACAAATATATTTTATAAGATTCAAACTTTTTATTCTACTTTAAAAATTGATTGATAGTTTAAATGGGTATAGAATTTTATGTTGGAAATGGTCTTCTCAGAGTGTGTAAGGTGTTACTCTACCTTCTTCTAGCTTCCAGTACTGTTTTTTAAAAATCTGATGCAATTCTCATTCTTCATTTTTTTGTATGTGACTTGCTTTTTTCTGGAAACTTTTAAGATTTTTTGAAATCTTCTCTGTATACGTAGTGTTCTGAAATTTCACAAATGATGTACTTTTATTCATTTACTATGTTACATACTGGTATACTCGTTCAATTTGAATAGTTGTTCAAATGGAAAATTTTCTTGTAGTATTTGATAATTCCATTTTCTTTTCTTCTTTTAAGAGACAGAATCTCACTCTGCTGCCCAGGCAGGAGTACAATGGTGCAATTATGGTGCACTGTAACCTTGCACTCTTGGGCTCAAACAAACCTCCTGCCTCAGGTTCCTAAGTAGCTAAGACTATAGGCATGTGCCATCATACTCAGGTAATTAAAAAAAATTTTTTTAAAATGGGGTCTTACTATGTTGCCCAAGCTGGTCTCAAACTGTTGGACTCAAGCTATCCTCCCATGTGACCCTCCCAAAGTTCTGGGATTGCAGGAATGTGCAACCCACACTGCTGAGCCTCATTTTTTTTCTCTGTTTTTGGAATCCCTATGAGGCAGATAGTGTCCACTTGGATTGATCCTCTGTTTCCCTCATTTTTCTACCTCTATCTAGTATCTACCTCTATCTTTCTGTTCAATAATTTTAAAAATCTGGGTATAACATTTAAATTTCTAAGAGCATATTCATATTCTCTGTTTTCTTTAGGAAGATAGTAGCCTTTCTTCATCCTCTAAAGTCATTGATTATCATTAATTATAATTTTCTCAAGATTTTCTCTTGCTTCTCATCTTAACTGTTTTTCTCCCCTGTTCTTTTTGTCCTGTTTGTTTTAGCCTCTGCCTTTCAAGTTGACAGCTGCCCCCAAAGCCTGGTGCCCATTCATATTTAAGAATAAGGCACTAGAAAACCAATTAGACTTGGGCTGGTCTTGTTGACTTACAGAGTTTCAAGCAGAAAAACTTGTTGGCCAGGCAGATTGCCCCAAATGTCACTATTTATAGGTTTTCCCTTCAATAATTTACCCCCAGGGTGTTTTATTTTTTAAAATCTTGGAGAGTAGAAGGCTAAATGATAATGTTCTGAAGCTGGAATTGGGAAAATAATTGGAGTCTCACATTCAGAATAGAGTATTCAGTTAATTCTCTCTGGTTTGAGTTTGATTCACATGCCCTCCTCTGGGTCTGGTGTCCCTGAGATGAGGCAAGTCTGGTTCAGCTAATGCAGAGAATCTATATCCCATCACCTGATGGGATGTTAAGGGGATAATTTCTTCATAGCACACAGTGATGGTTCTACTCTTGCCTTCTAGGCACCTGGTGACTCCAGTTCCTTAGTCTTCCTTGGATTCTTCAGGGTAGTTTAGCCCTCTTCTCACTGTGATGTCCCTCTAAAGACACTTCGGTGTTAGTCCACTCTGCCCTGCTGAGTCATTTTCTATTCCTCTATTTGCTTTGTGGATTCATCTCATGTGGTTCTGGGTTACAGATGTTGCCTAGTCCGATAAAAAATGGAATCTGTGTTCCTTGTTTTTGTTCTCTTTGTTTTGTAGTAGGAGGCTCCTTTTATGAACACAAGGGCATTATATGTTAGAAAAAGAGTGTGTGACTTACCTAGATTTATCCCAAAAATGTCCCTCAGAACCAGGGTGACCATACAACTTCTAGGACACTTCAGAAGTAAGCTGGAAGAAGTAACAGGGTTACCTGCTGAGACAACAGGTGCAAACTGGGAATGTCCTGGGAGAACTGGGACATAGGATCACTCTGCATAGATTTCAAACTTTCTTTCAATTTCTATAGTGCCAACTGAATAATATTTCTTTTTCAAAAAAGATAAAGCTCTCTCTTTTTAAAATTATTTTTAATAGAGTGTCCTTTATCTTGGATTCTGGCACAAATCCACAAGACTAGACTAGACAATGAGCTGAAAAATAGACATTATGCTGTATTCAAAGTTACCCCTCCCTTCCTGAGCCTCTATTCGGTTTGGTTCAAACTTTCTCCTTTAACTCTTTCTTCCCCTGGGATGAATTATTTCCCAGGGGTCTCCTTAGCGCCTCATGCAAACTGACCCTTGGAAGGCCTGCCCCACCAGCCTTCCACTCATGCCCAGATGTGTTTGAATTATAATGAATACAGCTTGGGCTTTTAAGCCTAGACCTCTGTGAGTGAGTGTAATCATGCCTGTACTACTTCCTTGGGGCTTGTAGGAATGGGGTTTGCAGGAAAAAAGGGATTGCAACAAGTTGAATTCAGTTCTCTTAGAAAGTTTATACCAGGCAAGAGATACAAGCTGCAACTCCACCACCCATCCCTGCTGTTCCCTGCTCCCCCAGGTCCTTATCTTGAGACCTTGGAGCTTCTCTTCCACTTTTGGCTTGCAGCCCTTTTCTCTGCCCCTTAATTTACTGTTTATTTCAGTTTATTTCACCAAAAATACATTGGTGTTTACTGCATGTCAGGCACTGGATGAGCCCTGAAGGCAAGGCATCCTTGCTATTAAGGATCTTATAGCCTATATATGCCTAGGCATAAGAGGGTCAATATTTCTGAAAGACCTTTAGAGGTGATTTTCTTTCATATAGGAATAGGAGGAAGGAATCCCTTCTGGTATGGGGAGAAAGAATTGGGAGTAGAGAGGAGAATCAAGGGGTGGTAGAAGCACCCGAGAGCTTGGTAGGGGAAAACCTGGTGGCAGGAAACATCACATTTCTTAGGACATAGCCTAAGAGAACTGCAAGGCCTTTAGAGATGCACCAGTTTCACTATGATGCCTGGTAACACAGTGCTGGTTGAGACTGAAAGTAGATTAGACATGGCTGACGTTTCCAAGGAGCTGGGCCTGAGAGAGTTCTCCAGTTCCTCAGAGTCCATAGACAACATCCCGGGAGTGAGAGATTCCCTAGAGCCTCAGTGAGAGCTGTGCAAGTGCTAGAGAGGCAAGGAGCCAAGGAGGCCTCCTGTTGGAACAGAAAGACCATAGAGGGTAGGGCATCATAATGAGAGGCCTTGGCTGGGATCACTCTTAACTGGGAGTCCTTTTTCTTTAATGCTTCCTTCGGGCTAATCTATTACTGTTTGCAGCCTTAAAATAGTAGGATTTTACAATCCTTTAAGGCCCCCAATTCAATCTCTGTTTCTCTTCCTCCTTCCTTCTTATTAAAAGCAGAAAAATACTGAAGCCTTTCTTCAACTTCTTGTCTATAACTACAGGTTCAGTTGGCACATGCTCTGGCTTCCAAGTGATGCCAGGTGACAGGTGTAATGTTTTGCCATGGAATATCGTGGGTTTCCGTCTTTCCACTCTGAGAACAGTTTCCTCTCTGCCTGCCACCTGAGTGCTAAGACAATACTGTGTTTAGTTTTTATTATGTCAGTATTCTTCTTCAAGTTACCAGCTTCTGTATTAAATAGAATAATGTTAGCTGCTGTAACAATAATCCCCCAAGTCTTAGTGGCTTCTCACAGTAGGAATTGTTATCCCATGTGAAGTGCAAATGTGTTTTCCTAATGATCATGCAGTTGTCCTATAGGCAAAGATTCAGGGACTCAGAGAGTCGTTCCACTCATGGGCCTCAGAGTCCCCTGCATTTTGCCAGAAAATGAAGAAAGACTATGGGTGGTCATGCCTAAGAGGTGTCTATGGGCCAGCACTGAAAGTGGCACCAATATTTCTATTTCTATATTATTGGCTGGAAAAGAAAATGGGTTTGGTGAAGAGTGAGCCAGTCTTTGCCAAGCATCTTTATTTAACTGCCATGTGCATGTGCTTTTAATAGTGTAACATACCCTAGATCCTTTTGGAAAAAAGCATGTTAAAAATTAATTTAAGAAGACACATAATTTGCCTCTCCCAGAAATTTTTTTCTATAAAATGTAAGGCAGGGAATAATTATTTCATGGTCTTCTCTCAGTTTGAGAAGCCCAGGAATATGGAAGGACACTCGTGGTCCTTTCCTGCCTGTGAGTTGGGTCCCTGCCACTGGTAATGGTCAGATCACAAATGCCCTCCTGAGCACCTAATTCCAATTTAGAGATTTTCTCCAGCGTAAACTTTCTTCTTTGTTTTTAAATGACCTCATTCTTCTGAATCTCCTTCATCGCTGACCAACCTTCCATCTAGCTTGATTTGGATTCATGAGTGAGGCTTCGGTTTGTGTACTTTTATTTCGATTCAGCATTGGTTTTTTTTTTTTTTTTTTTTGCAATTTCTCTTTGGACTCACAAATCACACCTGGTCAGCACTGTTCCTCTGCCCCAGCTGGTCCAGGGTAGGAGATTTTAAAGACCCTGGAGCTCCATGATAACATCTCCTGGGCATTGCTCTTGGCAGGTTGAGAACTCTGGGAGGATTATGGACGGTGAGATCTTTGTTCTTGGCTTGTATTCTCATTCCACCCCACACCCTGGGCCTCTCCTGGCCTTGTCCTCTCCCTTGGCCTGGCTGCCCTTGCTGGAAGCAGGGAGTACCCAACTGCCTCCTGATGGGCCATCTGTAGGCACATTTGCTTTCTGGCAAACTTCTTTGCATAAGCAGCTTTTAAGCGTGATTTGTGTGGCTTGTCCATGTTTCTAATTTTCGAATCACATCCTGAATATTTACTGTACCTCTTTGGTTCACTCTTTTCTGCAAAATTGGAACCCTTTCCCTCTCTGCCAATATACTCTTTTGAGCCTTTTGCATAATAAAAGGCTTGAGTTTCAGCATTAATCATTGTGATTAATGTGATTCCACTAATAACCTTTTTCTACTTGGGAAGGCTCCAATTATGGCTATATTTTGTGTCTGGCCTTGGGCCAGCTTCTAACCCAATGATCCAGGTTTTTATTGGCTTCACAATTCCTCAGCATGGACATTAACCTCTCCTGTATCCACTTTCTCCTGCAGATTTCAGGCACAGCCAATCCTCCAAACCTTCTGCTGACCCACCCTTGAATAAAATGAGGCTGGCTGCCTGGTGAGGGGAGGTCTGCCTTTCTCTCTGTACGCTCAGACAGGAGCTTATTCAGGGATTCTTGATAGTTTCCCCAAAGGTGATGTCAAGCCACATCCAGGCTTCATAATTCTTTGGCTTACCACTCACCCTTATAATTAATAATGGAACCTTGCCAGAAACTGTTTTTCTTTAGACTGTTTTTCAAGGAGGACATTCAAAGGACTCTTTGGCTTAAACCGTTCACAAGCTCTGGACTCCCTTCTTTCAGACACAGTAGCGGAAATAGGCTGGCCTTTCAAAGAGGTGATATGAGATAAGGAAAATTACATGGTCTTTGAGATCAGACAGCATTAGTTGTGTGACCTTGATAGAATTATGTAACTTCTATGAGTCTCAATTTCCTCCTTTGTGAAATGGGAATTTGATTATCTATCTTGCAGGGTTGGGATGAGGATTAGATGGAATAATGTATCTAATGTAACTGCCGGTTCCATTTCCAGAAACATAGGAGGCTAAGTGGTCTGAAAACCTTCCTACTAGAAAATACCTAGAAATGTTCAGTAGAATGTAATGAACATCCTTTTTTCACCAGTAGATTTCATCCTTGATTTTTACATCTATTCTCACTCAAATTGATATGGGAAAAAAGACTGTTCAATAGTCACACATTATAGGTAGATTTAAATGTACATTATAACACACTGACATAAGATGTTTAGTTGTTTTATACCAATGTAGGTTCACTAGTAGTTTTCAGAAAGGATTAGCTTCCCAATTTTTATTTATAGACATTAGAAATTATCACAACAAAATTTAACCAGAAAAAAATCTTTTCAAATGCCTAAAACCAGAGGGAACTGAAGAATAGGGCTGATAGTCACGCAGTCTCAGAGGGGCCAGAGTTTATTGTTGCTGGTAAATGGTGGGATTGGATGTTTTATTTTGGTGGGCACTGTTTTATGTTATTTTAGAAATAATTTTAGATTCAAGGGGTATATGTACAGGTTTGTTACATGGATATATTACATAATTATGAGGTTTGGGCTTCTAGTGTACCCATTACCCAAACAATGAACATTGTACCCAATAGGTCTTTTTAAAATTTTTGCCTGTATTTTTTTGAGGCAGGGTCTCACTGCTGCCCAGGCTGGAGTGCAGTGGTGTGATCATGGCTTATTGCTGCCTTGACTTCCTGGGCTCAAATGATCCTTAGCTGGGACTGCAGGCATGCACTACCAAGCTAATTTTTGTATTTGTTGTAGAGATGTGGTTTTACCATGTTGCCCAGGCTGGTCTCAAACTCTTGTGCTCAAGCAGGAGTTGAGCGCAAGCAGACTCAATCTTCCTGCCTTGGCCTCCCAAAGTGCTAGGATTACAGATATGAGCCTCTGTGCCAAGCCCAATAAGTAATTTTTAAAACCCTTATCCTCCTCCCATCCCTTCCCCTTTTGGAGTCCTCAGTGTCTATTATTTCCACCTTTGTATCTTTGAGTTACTTATAAGTCAAAACTTATTTGATTTTCTATTTCCAAGTTATTTCACTTAGGATAATGGCCTCCCACTCTATCTGTGATGCTGCAAAGAACATGATTTCATTCTTTTTTATGGCTGCATAGTATTCCATTGTGTGTATAGTCCATATATATATTTTTTTATCTGATCATCTGCTGATGGACAGTTAGGTTGATTCCATGACACTGCTGTTGTGAATAGTGCTGTGATAAACATTAGTGCAGGTATCTTTTTAATATAATAATTTCTTTTCCTTTGGGTAGATGCCCAGTAGTGGGATTGCTGGGTCAAATGGTAATTCTATTTTTGGTTATTTGAGAAATCTGCATACAGTGTTCCATAGAGCTTGTGCTAATTTACTTTCCCACTAACAATGTATAAAGCTTCTAGGGTTTAAAGCTCAAATGGATATGGAAGATGAGGTCGTGAGCCCTTGTGTGGCAGGAAATTGGAATAGAGATCCCTGAAAAAAATCAGGGCATTGAAAATCTACACCTTTGGAGAAATGGATCGATAGAAAAAAGCCCACTCACTGGCAAAGATACTATAGTGAGATTTATCTGTCTTCTCTTGAGTTCTGAGTGGGAGATAAAATTTCCCCTTGAGGATGCATAACAATATACATTCACAACACACTTTCTTTTTGCACAAGTTTGAGATTCTAATTTATTCTACTTGCATGGTCTTGGGAGCTATTAAGCTGAAAAATGAATATGGCACTGGTTCCAGGCACGTAATATACTTGGAATGACCACAGAAGCAAATACAAAACTACCCTGGAGAGCTGGATAGACCCTTAACTCAGGCTGCTTGGTATTTGCACAGATAGAGCTCTACTAAAATTGAACTCAAAAACAAAAATTACAAAACACACAAGGAAACCATCTGCTATATCTAAGAGTCACTAGGCGAAAGAGATGGCAGGACTGGAGCCCTAAGAGCTTCCAGTAGCAGAGCTGTTAGTGGAGACCTTGAAATGAGTATATTAAGAAAATCATCAAAGTTATAATAGAAGAAAGTGAAAATATGGGGAAAAATAAAGCAGGAGAGCCAAAGGGAGCTTGAAATAAAAAATGTAGTCATTGAAATGAAAGCTCAGTGGGCAGAGTAAGGAGTGACTTGGCCACAGTGGTGAGAACAGGACTGAACAGAATTGCTTGCAATCAGTAGATTCTCTTAAATTTCTAGCAATCTCTTTTTGGGAAACATTGAGGTGTTAGTTTCTTGGGAGGTGAAGAGGGTTTAGAAGCATGTATGTTCATTTTTAGGTCAGCAAATACACTAAAAAAATTAATAGACTTTATTTTTTAGAGCAGTTTTAAGTTCACAGGAAAATTGAGGGAAATATACAGAGAGTTCTTATATACCTCCATCCGTGCACATGCACAACCTCTCCCACTATAGACTTGTGGCACTAGAGTGGTACATTTGTTACAATTGATGAACCTGCATTCAAACATCATTATCATTCAAAATCTACAGTTTACATTAGGGTTCACTGTTTATGTTGTACATTATGTAGATTTTGAAAAATACATAATGATGTGTATCATTAGGGTATCCTACAGAAAAGTCTTATAGCCCTAAAATTCCTCTGTGTTCTGTTTATTCATCCTTCTCCTTCCTTAATTCCTGGCAACTATTGATCTTTTTACTGTCTTCATAGTTTTGCCATTTTCAAAGTGTCATATTTTTGGAATCATATAGCATGTAGCCTTTTCTGATTGGCTTCTTTCACTTAGAAATATTTAAACTTCCTCCATGTCTTCCATAGCTTGACAACTCTTTTATTTTATTTTATTTTACTTTAAGTTCCAGGATACATGTGCAGAATATGCTGGTTTGTTATATATGTGTGCCGTGGTGGTTTGCTGCACCTATCAACCTGTCGAAGGTCCCTCAGACTCTTTGGTAGGTCTTGTTCTAGTCTGTGCAATTTACATGGGAAAGGGGCACTTTCTATTCTTCTATTTGCTGTATTCCTTTGTGGATTATTTCCAACAGAGGTCAGATTTTTCTATTATTAAATATCTAAAGAACTTAATGGGTGATATAAAGTCATAGAAGCATTCTAAAGCCCAATTTATCAGCTAAGCAGAGGCAGCTAATGGAAGTCTCCATCCACCAGTAAATTTGATGCAGTGAGAAGGTGGTAGGTGGAGCTGAAAGAGGAAGAAGGTGAAATTCTTTTGGCTTGAACGGGGCTCACCTACAATAGTGTAACTGGTAAGACAGGTTTCCCAATGCTAAGTGTAATTGGTCCCTCTTGCATGTAACCAATAGAGCACCCTTCCTTTTCCCAGCTAGCTGGGACAGTGGGTTTAGCTAAGAAAGAATGGAGGGAATAGGACGAAAGTGAATTTTTCCTTTTTGGTGTTGTAAATTTGCCAGAGAAAACACTATAGACCTCACAGTGTTGTAGATCTGAGCAAGGTTACCTGTGTTACCCTAAGATTTTCTTACGTCCCTCTCCTCCCTATTTCCTCCCCTTTTCCCATCTCATGTCCAGTTGTTTTCCTGGCAGTCTGTGGGCAGTGGTGGTGGCAAGTGTTGCTCCTGTCTGGAGACATCTGCTGGACATCTCACCTTTGATGGATCTTCTTATCGTTGACTTCCACTGGTGACCTCTTGCCTTGGACACAGGTGTGCTGGTCACACACAGCTCAGGAGCCTTGCTGAAGTGGATCATGTACATTACCTCAGACCCACAATTGCCCTTCAACATTCTCTTTATAGGGGATGGAAGAAATTCGTTTTATTTCTTCAAAGCAATATGGTTCCTGAAGTGATACTGCTCTTAGGTGCTGGATGGATTGCTATAGCAGTGTTTCCTTGTCTACCAGGAACAAAAGGTGGGGCACAGGGTCCAGGAGAGGAGCTTAAGAAAATGTTGATATCTACCAGGTAAGGCTCTACAGTGGAAGCATAGGATTTCAGGATTTTTACAGTGACTGCTTTAAGTTCTCTCATTTTACTGGTTAGAAATGGAAGTAAATGGCTTAGTTGTTCAAGGTCATGGAGCTAGTGGCAGAGCTAGAACCTGATCCTAGGTCTTTTGACGGGAACTCCTTTGTTTTAATGATGGATCATGTATGACTTGCCTCTTGAAACCCTAGATTCAAAGCTGCATGATGGCTGCCACAAAAGTGCCAGCTGTTCTGCATGAGTTAAATAGAGAGGGGAGATGGTAACTACTTATCCAATATCATTTTACCTTCTTTATTATTAACAGGACTCCAGCTAAAAGATGATGCATCCACTCAGAAACTACATTTGCCAGTTTTGTTTTTTTTTTTTGACAGATGGGGTGACCATTTGACACAATTCTGGGCAATGAGATGTAAGTGAAGTCACTGGGTGGAATTGCTGAGAAGTTTCCCTTATAGCAGGGAAGACTCAGCTAATATGCCATTTCTCTTTAACCCTCTTCTTTTTGCCTAGAATTTGGATGACATATTAGAGGTAGAACAGTCTTCCAGTCACCATTAAGCCAAGAGAATTGCATGAGTTTGGCTTGAACTTGAGCCAAAGCTCATGCAATTCTCTTGGTCTGATGGTGACTGGAAGACAAAGTTGTACTTAGAGCTGCTGAACTAGTATCAGCAACTGCCTACTTTCTGAATTGATTAAGCTACTATAAATTGAGCTTTCTATTGTTTGTCAAACATATTCCTCTGATAGAGCAAAAAAAAAAAACAAACATATGAACATATACCTTAGTTCCCTCCCAATAGGCTTTTACATTATAAGTAGTATTACTTGTGTTAGTAAACTGATTATTAGAGAGTGAGCTTGTTTACATTACCAGAGGATTTTCCCTATTACCAAAAGATTACAGGGATCACACAAAAGATCTTTCAATTGCATCTTTTTAAGTGTTTATTGATCATTTCATACTAACACAGAAAAAACTACAAGTGGAGTTGTTCCATGCTATTGCTTATCAAGAATCAATCAGAAACCACAATAAAACAAACCTGAAAGTATAATGATCAAAAGAAGACATTCATATTACTAGTTAATTTTTTTTAGAAACCAGGCAGAAAACTCAAATGTTATGTGCCCTGGTTCAATGTCAGACACCTGTCTGCCCTAGTACAATGGACTTGAATACATTTATTTCTCACCATGTGTCATTCTTTCTAGGAAACCTACTCCAAGAATTTTCTCCCCATTTCTATTAAAAGCTCCTCTATCCTCCTGGACATCCAACTTGAAATTGCCATCGTCCTTTCCCCCCGCTCTGCAACATTCAATCAATTTTCAAACCTTAGGTGGGTTGGGAACATGGAGAAAAGGATCCAAAAATGGATTTATCCAGTTATTCTCTGTAACCTCAATCTCATATGCTCTTTGGTGTGACCACTCATTAGCTGCTTGCATAGGAAATACCAGTTTGTATCATGGTGACATTTGAGGCTTATGTGATTGCTTTGATGTATTAGTTTTGGAGACCAAACACCCCAATTACAGCCAACAGAACACTTTTAATTGGGACACAGAGGTAAAAGGACTTTTGTTGCCATAGTTTCAGAGGCACATATGTGGTCAGCTGCCTAATGCTGGATTTATTTTCAGACGTAAGATATTATTGACAGTGAGCTCTGGTGACTCAGGGACATGTGCTGTTGTGGTAGGAGCAGAATGTGGCCCTGCTCATTCTGCTCAGCTAAAACCAGGTTCTCAGGCAGACCACATTCTGTAATGGTGTTGCTTTCAATGCGTTTAGTTTTCTATCCTTAGGTTTACCTCTGAAGGGGAAATATTAACCTGCCCAGTCATAAGTACTTTGCCAATAGACTATTGTTCTGAGTGGGAACCTCTAAGCAAGTTAGTGACTTCAGCGCTGGGATCTAGTTCCCACCATTGGAGAATCTCATGGAAATGGCCAAGGGTATAAAGAAAGGAGGAATCTGCATAGGACATGAGAAATGTTTATAGGCGTGTATGCCAGAAATCATAGCCTTTCTGCTAAAAATGGACCTGAGGAAGGGCTGATTGGATTGATGACTTCTTTTATACTTAAAACCAGTGTGTCTGGGAGGTGAGCAGGAGATATTTTGCCAGAATTCAGACACTTTTCCATTCTGAGGGATGCCAACTGGAGGCAACAGTGGGCAGCAGCCAGGCAGAGAGAAATGTCTGGATCTTGCAAGAAGTCCGTTAAGTGTTTTATGCCAGCATGGTACTTACTCACAGACTGTACTTGGCACAGATGTTTCTGCCAGGCGAAGCATGAGAGCACTCCCCGGCTGACTCTTGGCTGCCACTCTCGCATGGCAAATAAATTTGTAAACACAGAGATTAAACTTATGCAGTAGTGTCATATAGCTTCAGCTTCCTCCCTTGGGCTGCTGGATCTCTGCAGTTCTGCAGTTAATATAAACTCTTCCCTTTCCTCTTCATCAAAATTGCACAGGTCACATTCTTTAATGCTATTAATAAATAAAAGTAGAAATAAAACTGCTATCAGTTGAAAATGAAAAACAAAACAAATGCAGAACATTCACCTAAACAATTATTAGGTCAAGGAATAATTAAGAAGTATACTTGGCCTTTGGGAGGCCAAAGCAGGTGGGTTGCTTGAGACCAGGAGTTCGAGACCAGCCTGGCCAACATGGTTGCTTGAACTCAGGAGGTGGAGGTTGCAGTGACCCAAGATCGTGCCACTGCACTCCAGCCTGGATGACGGAGCAAGACCCTGTCTTACAGAAAAAAAAAAAGTACACTTGGAGTCTAGTAGGACAATAGTTATTATCTAGTTAGACAATAACGACATTGAGGATGCTAGATATCCAGCATTATAGGATATGACCAAAATTGTACTTAGGAAAAATACATGACCTTAAATACACACACACACACACACACACACACACACACACACACATATATATAACATATTTATATATTACAAATATATATATATTTTATACATACATATATTATATATAATATGTATATATATTTATTTTGAAATGGAGTCTCACTCTGTTGCCAGGCTGGAGTGTAGTGGCATGACCTCGGCTCACTGCAACCTCTGCCTCCTGGATTCAAGCAATTCTCCTGCCTCACCCTCCTGAGTAGCTGGGATTACAGGCACGCACTACCATGCCCAGCTAAGTTTGGTATTTGTAGCAGGGACAGGGTTTCACCATGTCGGTCAGGATGGTCTCAATCTCTTGACTTTGTGATCTGCCGCCTCGGCCTCCCAAAGTGCTGAGATTACAGGCGTGAGCCACTGCACCTGGCCTGAATACCTTTATTTTTAAACAAGGCATAAACTGCATACAAAAATTTAATTCAGTAATTAGAAAAACAAATATGCTTAATGTAAAGCAAATAAAAATTATAGGAGAACTTAAAAAAACATGAGGAATTAGAAAGAGGATATAACAACAGATATTTAAGGGAAGGATAAAATTCTACTACATGATAACAAATTTGAAAATATCAAAGGAATGGATGATTTTCTGAGAGAATATAGATGATCATAATTGATTCAAGAAGAAGTAGAAAGTATGAATAACTCATTAACTAGGGAAGGAAATTTAAAAGTCTATGGTATAGATACAAGGCTTCAGCTCTGTGATTTGAGAGCCATCTGGGTTTCAAAGAAGCCTTTAACAATGTTGAGTTACTAGAAATTCATGGGTAATCTATTGTATACTTTCATTATTTGCTGGACATGTGCACCAAATGCAACAGACAGTGTTTTCTTTTGTGTTAACTGTTCACTTATTCCCTTGTTTTCCATTTATTCCAAATTGCCAGTGGTGTGCTAGTTGTAAGATACCCCAAACACTCCAGAGATAGGAGTGTGGAATAGGATCTCATGAGTAGGAGAAAATGGTGCCACTCTGAAAAGTTGGCTTCTTTTCGATGTGCAAAAGATCAGCTCATCAAGCCTCTTGCCTCTACACAAAGACTGAATAATCAGATCTCAGTTCTTTAGGATTTTCAGTCATGCTTCACTGGAGGACGGTACAATGGGGGGCCGGTTTGACATCTGATTCTTGTAATCCCAGTACTTTGGGAGGCTGAGACAGGAGGATCACCTGAGTCCAGGAGTTTGAGACCAGGGCAACACGATGAGATCCTGTCTCTACAAAAAAATAAAAATAATTAGCTGGGCATGGTGGACCCAGCTACCAGGAGACTGAGATGGGAGGACTGCTTGAGCCCAGGAGCTCGAGGTTACAAGAGGTTGTGATTGTGCCATTGCACTGCAGCCTGGGCAACATAGCAAGATCCTGTCTCTATAATTAAATAAACAAATAAAGTACAATGGCGGCAGTGGAGAGGGTGACTCAGGATATGATGTGAAAGCTCTGATTGGTCCTGGGCCCAGCTTCTTGGTCCTATAGGGGAGGGTCCCTTAATTCCTAGTCCTGCCTCCATCTCCTGCTGTGCACCATGAGTCCAGGTCTGCCTGTCACGCATTGCTGATGAAAGTCTCTGAGTCCTGTGATGTTTATACACCAACCCACGAACCCGACCTCACAGTGGAAGTGGAACTGGATAAACTCTTGGGTGCTTGGCTCCTGGAAGACTTAAAGAAAATTGAAAGTAAAGTCCTCTAGGTAACTAAAGGAAGAAAGAGGGAAACTTACAAGTAGTGTGATCCTTTAAAGGAATAGGCCTGTGTGTAGTGATTCTGAATGACAGGTGCTACAGTCTAGCCCCTTTCTCACCTGTTTCTTCAATATCTTAAGCAAGTTGCTTGGTCTCTCTAAGTCTTAGTTTTATTTGCAAAACAAGAATCTCCTGTACCCTTCAAAATCTGACATTCTCTTGTTTTTCTACAAGTTCTGTAGAGAAGGACCTTTGCCTACTATTGACAGGCAAGAGTTGGTGCTCTGTTGTTATGTAAAGGCATCTATTTTCCTCTCTGGTTGGTTCTTAGTTCTGGTCTCCTTTCCCTGCTGATGGATTTCTTGTCTCTCTGCTGGAATCCCCTTCCATGTATTCCTTCTTTGTCTCCCGACTGACAAATGATGGAGAAACAGGCCTGTGGCAGGAATGAGAGCTGGCTGTGCCTGAAGGAGGCTCTGTTCAAATCACTGCAAAGTTCTGAAACTGCATGCCCGTGGAAGTATTGATTCTGATTTTATTTTCTCCTTTTGGTTAGGAATCTTGATGGAACTGCAGGTAGCCGCGATTACCACGGGCTGACTCCTATTAAGTCCCAAATATACTTTCCTGAAATTTCTACTCTGTCAATACTACCTAGTTTCAATGAAAAGAGAAAGGTTACAAATTTTATATATAAAAGTGGATATTGAAAAATTCCTCTGGTCAACTCCAGGTCAGCATCCAATTCACAGAACTTTATGAGAGTGATTCTTTCAGAGAGAGGGTTTTTTTTTTTTTCAGCCCACGAAGTGACTTTCACAAGATATGGGGCCAGCTGGGATGACAGCGTGAAAACTCTTCTTTGTATGAGAAGCTGACGGGGGTGAGAAGAGGCAGCCAGGCCTGTCTGTGTCTGGCTGGGTTTGGAGGGAGGAAGAGACTGGTAGTGCTGCGGTCTGTGGACACTCAGGTGGGGACTGCCAGATGCCTGGAGGGAATCCACTTGCTGTTCCCTCCTCTGTTCTCTTTATGCCAGAAGACAACAAGCCTTCATGAAGTCCCTTGTAGCTAATGGTCATACAAACTTTATTTCATTTCATTCATCCAATAACCGTTGAGTATATACTACAAGCCAGGTGAAGGGCATACAGTGGTGATTTATCTGTGTCAGGAAGCTTGATTAAAATATATTTTTAAAAATTTCCATAAGTTATTGGGGTACGGGTGGTATTTGGTTACATGAGTAAGTTCTTTAGTGGAGACTTGTGAGAACCTGGTGCACCTGTCACCCGAGCAGTATAAACTGCACCATATTTGCAGTCTTTTATCCCTCGACCCCCTCCCCTTCTTCCCCCCAAGTCTCCAAAGTCCATTGTATCATTCTTATGCCTTTAGGAAGCTTAATTTTTTACAACAAACCTATGTTAAATATTTTTCTCTCTAAGACTTGGATTGTTTCCTTGTTGCAAAGCTTATTAAAAACTTGACTTCTGGAGTAAGATGTGCTAATCTGGGTCCATGAAGCAAACACCAAGATGAGTTAGGCATGCAAGAATTCATTGGGAAAGATGAATTTCCTGATGAGGGAAAATGGGAAGAGAGACAGAGATGACTGGGAGAGGCATCAGACTGTGCTGTAGGTTTGTCCCCTGAGAGAGAGAGAGAGAGAGAGAGAGAGACAGAGAGATGGAAGGAATCCATGTAGGCAGGAAAGCGGGCAGGCAGGAAGGAAAGAAAGAAGAGAACGAGGGAGGAACTACAGTATAGCTTTAAGGAGCTATGTTGATGGAGAGTCTGGAGCCAAATTTATTCATGAGAAGACTCTAGCATCTCCCCAGAAGAACACCCCTGCTGTGTGCTCAGTCATCAGTACAGAGAAGTCCCTGGGACATGTGGCTTTATGTGAAAGCAGCAGTGGATTTCAGAGTACATCAGGGCTGTGGCCAGTTACCCTCCTGGGTTGGAGGACTTGAAAGGCACTGCCACAGTGCCGATCCCTGTTTTGCGGAGGCAGGAGAATAGGGTTTGGAGGCGGAAACATAAGTCTGATTCATGCTTATCTCCTAGAACTAAATTGAAAGGAAAACTCCAACTTTCCATGCCTCAGTAACAAAAAGATGAGGCTACTCCCTTTGCAAACCACCCTCTTTTCTGTGTGGCAGATGGAAAATTGAAAGTACCTCTGGTTGCTTTCCACAACCAGACTGGTTGCAGGCCAAGTCTTCCTTTGCATGGGAGTGCAACTTTGTAACTTCACGTTAGCCTCTGATTGGCTGCTTTCTGTAACCAACTAGATATTTGCATAGGCGTGTAACCTTTGTAGCTTCACTTCAGCCTCTGATTGGTTGCAGAAAGGTTGCTTTCTGAAGTGGTGGCCTGCAATCAGTCTGATTGGTTGCAGAAAGCAATGAGATTGATTGCAGGCCAACACTTCATTTGCATGGGGTATACACCAGGTGGCCAGTGGGAAACATCTAGTGGGTATTTGGATCCTAGAAGATTCTGTACCTGGGGCCCTTGAGCTGCCACTGGCCGGTTCTCACCCTGTGGAATGTACTTTCATTTTCAATAAATCTCTGCTTTCCTTGTTTCATTCTTTCCTTGCTCTGTGGTATATTTTGTCCAATTCTTTGTTCAAAATGCCAAGAACCTGGACAACTTGCCGTCAAGACCCTCTACCATTAACATTGTCATTCACTATCCAGGTGATGGTGGGCAAGTTAAGTAATTTCTCTTAGTCTCATTTTCCTCATCTTTAAGAATTCATCTCTTAATTATGAAATTCAATGAAGGAATGAATGAGATAATGCACTTGAGAAAGCCGTGTCCAGTGCTTGGCAATAGTAAGCTCTCGATGTATGCTAATTATTACTAAGTTTTGTTATATCGATGGTTGAAGCTTTAATTTGTTCAAGTGAAATGTTTCTTACACCTAAATATAGAAAACAGGTTGGAGTAGAGCTTTCTAGTTGAAGGGCAGTGGGAAGCGCTGTGCGCTGGGCCTCCCCTAAGCTGCTGCCCTAACCCTGGGGACATCTCTGAGGAAACCTGGGAACTGGAGAAACATGAGGTGGAATCACATCATACACACATTTAGTGCAGGTGTATTTTTGAATTTTTAGGTTGATGGATTCTTTAAAATCAATAGTTTTATTTTATAATAATGCTTTTTTATTATACTTTAAGTTCTGAGATACATGTGCAGAACATCTAGGTTTGTTACCTAGGTATACATGTGCCATGATGGCTTGCTGCACCCATCAACCCATCATCTACATTAGGTATTTCTTCTAATGCTCTCTCTCCCCTAGGCCCCCAGGCCCTAGTGTGTGATGTTCCCCTCCCTGTGTCCATGTGTTCTCACTGTTGAACTCCCACTTATGAGTGAGAACATGCAGTGTTTGGTTTTCTGTTCCTGTGTTAGTTGGCTGAGAATGATGGTTTCCAGCTTCATCCATGTCCCTGCAAAGGACACGAACTCAACCTTTTTTATGGCTTCATAGTCTTCCATGGTGTATATCTGCCACATTTTCTTTATCCAGTCTATCACTGATGGGCATTTGGGTTGATTCCAAGTCTTTGCTATTGTGAATAGTGCTGCAATAAACATACATGTGCATGTGTCTTTATAGTAGAATGATTTATAATCCTTTGGGTATATACCTGGTAATGGGATTGCTGGGTCAAATGGTGTTTCTGGTTGTAGATCCTTGAGGAATCACCACACTGTCTTCCACAATGGTTGAACTAATTTACACTCCCACCAACAGTATAAAAGTGTTCTTATTTCTCCACATCTCCGTTTTTTAAATGTTCTTAATAAAAATTAAAAAGCAATAATGCTTTTTAATTTTTATTAAAACTATTAAAAATAATATAGAGTAAAATGAACTTTTTGAGGGCGTACTGTTCTATGAGTTTTAACATATGATTTAACATAGATTCGTGTAACTATCACAACCATGGAAATACAGAACAGATTCCTCAGTTACCCTTTTATCATTACACCCTCCCCAACTCTTAACTTCTGGAGACTACTTATCTGTTCTTCATCACTATAATTTGTTTTTCTGAGAATGTCCAGTAGAAGGAATCAATCAGTCTTTTGGGACTGGCTTCTTTCATTCAGTAAAATGCCTTTGACATCCATCCAAGTGGTGTGTATCAATAGTTGGTTCCCTTTATTGCTGAGTAATATTCCAATGTATGGATGTCCCACAGTTTGCTTATTCATTTTCCTGCTAAACAAACTTTGGGTTGTTTCCAGTTTAAATAATACCTGGCACATAGTTGGGGGTGATCAATAAATGGGAGCTGCCATTATGGAGGCTAAGAATAAAGCCCACATTTCAGCACATTCTATGGGCTTCTTATATGTCTTCTTTCTTTTTAAACCCCGTGGCTTTGTTTTCTACTGCAATTATTTTCCTGCTTATAAGTCACTGAATGGAATGAGTCAAAATTCATTTCCTTTGGGCCTCAGTGGCTAAGGTAGGGAGGCAGCTACCTGCTAATGTCTTTTCTTTGTCAGTTTCTTGCTCTCTGACTGTTTCTTCCCAAGGTCAGATTCTCCCCCACCCCAGGTTATAAGCAATGATTTCAGGACTAAACTGTATCATTGAATGTGATTGAATGCACACCTAGGACTGTAGCTTGATTCACTTAAATTTCTCTCCCAGATTCTTCTACTTTATATTCTTAAGCCACTCATGTGCAGCGTGCCCTTTTATCCATCCCAGCTGACATTTTTCAAGCATTTTAGCAACTCTGACCTCATTCTTTATTTAGCAACTTCATTATTTCAATCCCAAGCTGTTAAACAACCATCTTCACTAATATCAACATTATTAGGATTTGTTTGAGTAATGAAGACACACATGCTATTTAAATTGCAGCTGGAGTCCGAGGAAAGTAGAGCTGGTTAAATTGAAGGCCTTTCATTCTGTTGAGTCTTCCAGGGGTTTGGTCTGGCTATTCAAAGGAAGTCTGGAGCAGAGGTTGTCACTGGGAGCTGGGAAGAGCAGAAAGACTCTACCTAACAGAGAAAGAAGAATTTGGAATTTCCAGGGAGCAATCCAAGAGGGTGAGAGTCGGGAGGAATGAAGCGAGGCAAAGCATGAGAGAAGAACCTACAAGATGGTACTAGGCTTGGAACCACATGGGTGAGGTAGCCAGAGAAAAATCCCCATAGGTGGATTTTCTATACTTTCCTGTGATACAGTATTCACACGTTATTATGATATTAGCAATATGATCTATCAATTAACCACCTTTCCTTCCCCTTGGGTTCTAAACGGTTGAGCGTAGATATTTGGATTCAAAGGTGATAAGGTTGTTCTCCTAAGAACAAGGATGTCTGGTGTTCAATGTGAAACGGTTCATATAGTCCTTTTCTATCCCTTCTGTCCCCAGACTTCTTAGTAATATCAAATACACACCCAAATGGCCCCCGAGAATGATTTCACCCTAGAAAACACAAGATCTCTTTCTCATTTCTATGTCAACAGGAAGTGGGGAAGAGAGGGGGTGGACATCAGATGGAGACAAGATGAATGCAATGACTTAATTATACAAAGGGAAGAGTTTGGAGCCAGAGAGGGGCACTTCTCCTTGCTCCCACCGCTTATCCACCAAGAACCCACCTCAAGTTGAGGAGAGCTTTACGCTCTGTAGGAGGAGGGATGAAGGGTGTTATGGGATGAATTCTGTCCTTTCAAAGATCATATTGTTGATGTTCTAACTACCTTAGACAAGGCTGTTGGAGAGGTATTTATGGTTAAACAAGGTCATGGTGGTGGGGCTGTAGCCCAGTAGCTCTGGTGTCCTTATAAGAAGAAAAAGAGACACCCAGATGCACATACACAGAGAAAAGCCCACGTGAGGACACAGTGAGAAGACAGATGTCTGCAAGTCTAGGGGAGAGGCGTCAGGAGAAACCAACCCTGCTGGCACTTTGGTCTTGGACTTCCAGTCTCCAGAACTGTAAGAAAGAAATTTCTGTTGGTTAAGCTACCCAGTCTGCGGTATTTTGTTTTGTTTCTAGGCAGCCCTAGAAAATTAGTACAAGAAATTAGGTGATCTCATCTACATGTCAAGAGGCAGGGAGATCTCAGCTGACATCTGGGATATCTTTGGTAAGAAATGATGTCTGTGGAACCAACCTAAATGCCCATCAGTGTTAGACTGGATAAAGAAAATGTGGTACATGTACTCCATGGAATACTATGCAGCCATAAAAAAGAGTGAGACCATGTCCTTTGCAGGGACATGGATGGAGTTGGAAGCTGTTATCCTCAGCAAACCAGCGCAGAAGCAGAAAACTGAACATCACATGTTCTCACTTATAAGTGGGAGCTGAATGCTGAGAACACATGGCCGCATGGGAGGAAACAACACCCTCTGGGGCCTGTTGGGAGTGGCAAGGGTGGAGGGAGGAAGAGCATCAGAAAGAGTAGCTAATGAATGCTGGGCTTAATACCTAGGTGATGAGATGATCTGTGCAGCTAACCACCATGGCACATGTTTACCAACGTAACAGACCTGCGTATACTGCACATGTATTCCTGAACTTAAAATATAAGTTGAAGGAGAAATAAAACCCACAAAAAACTCCCCAAATAACACACTACCCTCTAAATAAAAACAAAAAAAATGTCCGCATCCCATCTTATATAGAGCATGACATAGAGGCAGCTGAGGTGTAGGGGCAAAGCACCAAGATACAGAGACAGAGAGTTGGCTACTTCTTAGACAGATAGATGACAGCAGAAACAAACAGCGAACAAAAACAAAAACCAACTAACCAAAACCAACAAAAAACCCGCAATAAACAAACAAACAACAACAACAAAAAAAACCCAAGGCCAAAAACCAGCCAACCAAACAGAAAATCATTGTGTTTAGATCCTCGCCAGCCTGTGACCTTGAACAAGGATCTCTCTGAGCCCCAGTTTCTTCCAGCAGCAACAGAAGGATAGTAAACTCGTCACGACTGCTTTACGGGCTTTGTAGACACGGAAGGAGTACACAAAAAGCCTTTATTACTTGGAAAGCATGATGGGTAAACTGATTAGCTTTTCTTGCCTCATTTATCTTTTACCCAGGAGCTAGTGGAATCACTTGGTTGTTGAATCAAGAATAGTGAAAAGCAAATGACACTTGTTATAAAGATGACCAGTGATAGAAGTACTTCTGTCATCTCTTACAGAAGAAAAGAAAGACATCTCTGGAATGAAGAATGAGAAACAGAAGTCCCTTGTACTTCTAAAATGTGTCAGAAAATACACTGAGTTGTCACTAATAGAGAAAGCTCCAGTGTTTTTGTCTACTTTCTTAAGTAACAATGGCTTCTATTGGCAAAAACTTTTCCAAAAAGAAATTTTGAAAAATGTATCAAGATTCTTAAAAATATATTCATACTCTTTGACACAGTAGTACCATTTATAATAATGTATCCTAAGGAAATAATTTAAAATGTAGAAAGCCATATGGTGAAGAGATTTCCTATAACTTTATTTACCATGATATAAATTTGGAAATATCCTAAACATTTAAAGTTAAGAGAATGGCTAAATAAATTGTGGTACATCCACATAATGAAAGACAATGTAATCACTAAAAAAAATACATAAAGGTATATCTTTTTAAATAAGAAAGAAATAATACAAACAAAATTGGAAGGAAATTCAACAAAAGGATAGATGTGTGGTTGGTAGTAGAATTATTTATTTTTATTTAATGTTTTATACGTCTGTTGATAAATTTCCATAGTGAATCTGCATTAGTTTTATAATCAGAAAAAAAAATATGAAGTGAAGGTCAAATAGAAAGATAAGGGCTGGGCACGGTGGCTCACACCTGTAATTCCAGCACTTTGGGAAGCTGAGGTGGGCGGATCACTTGAGATCAGGAGTTCAAGATCAGTCTGGCCAACATGATGAAACCCCGTCTCTACTAAAAATACAAAAATTAGCCAGGCGTAGTTGTGTGTGTCTAGTAGTCCTGGCTACTCAGGAGGCTGAAGCAGGAGAATTGCTTGAACCTGGAAGCAGAGGCTGCAGTGAGCTGAGATGGTGCTTCTGCACTCTAGCCTGGGTGACAGAGCGAGACCCTTTCTCAAAAAAGAAAAAAGAAAGAAAAGGCTGACAGTGTATAAATACTTTCCCCCCTCCTCTTTGTTACAGAATTATAACATAGAGACAATTTTGCCTACCTGAATATCCCACAGGAAGTGTGAAGTTCAAATGAAGCAAGGTATGAAAACATTTATTCTCTTCTCATATTCCTCCTCAGCATATAAGAACAAATGATGCTTCTGCCCAGCCACCAGGGAAGAATTGAAAAGAGACCTTCTAGTTCTCTTTCCACCCATTCATTCTTCACCTCTTTCTAGTGGAGGGGCATAGCTGGCTTGACTGGTGAAGCAGTGAAGCCAATGACATTATTAGCCTAGTTTATCTACTGGTGGGTTTGTGTTTCCTTCTGGCTGGTTAGACTAAATTGGAGGTTCATAGCCCTGGCTTCATATTAGAATCAGCTGGAGAACTTTAAAAAAATATTGGTGCCTAGGCCTTAGCTCCAGACTTCTCTGGTCTTGGGTAAGCCCTGAACAACAGTGTTTTTAGAAACTCCCAGGTGATTTTAGTGTGTAGTCATGGCTGAGAAACCCTGGACTGATGGAAGCAGGCCCTTTGCACATCCGATCTTCGGAGGGTGTGCATACCAGGTAGGACTTGCCTCCTGCTTAACCAGCCCGGTCTTGGCTCTTTCTGTTCCAGCTTCTTAGCCTCAGAATACAGGAAGGGGAGCAGGCCAGCTCTTTCTTGGGGGTTGATTGTCTTCAGTTTGTAAGGCAGAGAGCACATTTAGGACTTCATTCAAACCGTGTTCTTTGAGCTAGTTTTGTCAGTAATGAGGCTGATTTTACTCTGGGCCTCATTTGATTCCATTCTCCACCAGTTAGAGCCCAGAGGGCAGGAGGAGGAGTTAATTGACAGTTTCTATCCCAACACCATAATAAAGAGTGACTACTGTATCGCTGAGAAAACAGGGAGCGTAGTACACAGCTCTGCAAGGGGAAGCAAGGGAAGGATTAGCAAGCTGGGCTTCGGATGGAGCATATGAGTCTACCAGGCCCAGAAGGTAAGGGAGGGAAGATATTTCAGATAGAGAGTAATAGACATAAGAAAACCCAAAAACCAAAGTGTTTTTTTTCCTATTCCCTCTCACGTACTACTCAACACAACATTTCTGACACCAGATTCATGGGGGAGGTTTCCTCACACACCAAGCAAGCAATTCTTCAGTGGACACCAGCTGGATATCTTCTCATTGAATTCAATTCAACCTGTGGGATCTGAGACAGTGTCAGATCCCACAGGTTGAGGGCTCAGTCCTGCAAGACTCCTGCCTCCCACTCCAACGTCAGAGGCCAGTTGCAAGTTCAGGTTGTGACCTGTGCTTCTGACCCACGAGCTATCTATTGTGGTTTCCATGACCCCCTCCTTAGACTTGATTAAGTTGCCAGGGCAGCTCACAGAACTCAGGGAAACACTTTACTTATGCTTACTCATTTATTATAAAGGATATGACAAAGGTTACAGATGAGTAGCCAGACAGGGGAAGTCATGTGGGAAGGGCTAAGGAACTTCCACAGCCTCACCACCCTCCTAGAACCTCAATGTGTTCAACCATCCAGAAGCTTCCTTAACCTAGTCCTTTTAGGTTTGTATGGAGGATTCATTACACACGCAAAATTGATCAGATCGTTGGACACTGGTGAGCAACTCAACCTTCAACTCCTCTTTCCTCCTTGGAGGTTGGGGTGAGCTGAACGTTCCAAACCTCTAATCACGTGGCTGGTTCCCAGCTCCCATCCTGGGCTACCCAGGAGCCCACCAAGAGTCACCTCATTAGAACAAAAGATGCTCCTATCACCTAGGAAATCCCAAGGGATTTAGGAGCTCTGTGTCATACACTCCTATCACTCAGGAAGTTACAAGGGTTTTAGGATCTCTGTGTCAGGAACTGGATTCAAGGCCAAATATTAGAACAAAAGCTTCTTTTAGCACCCTTAACTACAAAGGTTTTAGGAGCTCTGTGCCAGAAAGCAGGGATGAAGACCAAATATATGTATCTCTTATTTTAAGTTATAATGTCACAGAGAGAAGGTGTGGAGATGTGAAAATCCTCGGTGTCCTGAGTTCAGCAGTAAGTCTTGCGATTGAAAGACACAGAGAACATTTGGAGAATGTCACATGGGACTAGAAATGTATATTGGGGTCTGGAGTGCCATGCTAATGAGTCTAAATTCTGTCCTGAAGAAACTTTAGAGCCATGAGAAAAACCTATGCATGGTCAAAGCTGTGGTTCAGTGGCCAATGTTCCATGTAGGTTTTTTTTTTTTTTCTTTTTTTTTTGAGAAGGAGTCTTGCTCTGTCACCCGGGCTGGAGTGTGGTGGTGCAGTCTGGGCTCACTGCAGCCTCCGCCTCCTGGGTTCAAGCAATTCTCCTGCCTCAGCCTCCTGAGTAGCTGGGATTACAGGTGCGTGCCACCACACCTGGCTAATTTTGTATTTTTAGTAGAGACGGGTTTCACCATGTTGACCAGGATGGTCTTGATCGCTTGACCCTGTGATCTGCCCGCCTCGGCCTCCCAGTGTGCTGGGATTACAGGCATGAGCTACCACGCCTGGCCCTCGATGTGGTTTTTAAATGTGTTTGCTGTTTGCTGTGTGACCCCAGGTGGGAATGGAAAAAGTATTTTTCATGGAGGATGTCTACTTGAAAATTCTCTTTCATCTCTTAGCCTCTTTCTTCTCCTTTTTTTTTCTGCAGCAATTTGAGAAGTAAATGAGCCATCAAAAGCAAAGTTCCTTGCAAGGCTGACTCTAGGCAACCTGTCAAATGGACATTTGTGGTGGCACCTTCAGTTTTCTCCAGCCTCGTTGCACCTGGTGGGCTCTTTCCACTCCTTCATGCAGACGCTCTGCCGTTCCCTTCCATCAACACCTTCCTGTAGGGAAGGAGCTGGATCTCATCTTCACTGGGACAAAGGCTGGGTAACAGCTGATAGCCTTGCTGCTTTCTGCTGAATCTGTTTTTTTTTTTTTTTCCAAAAGACCAAAAAGAAAAAAAAAAGACTAAACCCCTTAAGCTGGGTAAGCGAAGGCCAGGCATTAGTCATCAGCCAGTAGGTAAAGGAAGTGTTATTCAGGTAGGAAGACACTACCACTCTCCCTGAGGCTGCTGTCTACACTGCTGATGGCTGCGTAGCCCCCTCTTAAGAATGTGAGGAGGCAGGTGTGCATGTACCTGTGAGTGTGCACCTGTCCATCATCACTGCTTTGATTCAAAAACTCTTGTTGAATACAAGGTGTATCTGCCCACTGTGGGCTTGTGAGTTTGGGGTGGTGTTTCAGAACTATGGAAGCATCATAAGTGAGGAGTCCAAGGGAATTATCTTCCTCCCCCTTTTTTCTTGACTGGGCAAAGTTTCCTTAAACTGTCACATATGAAGCAAGCACCCTGTGGAAGAAAAGCTTCAACACAAATGTGCCTTTTGCAGTCTTGTTTTAGAAACACATTCTTACAGCTGTTCCTCACACATTCTTCCATTTTGCCATCAACCCTTACAACTTCAACAAAAAGCAAGAATTTGTGGGGCACCTACTAAGTTCTGAGAAATGTGCCATGTGCTGAGGATACAAAGTTGAATAATCTTGACACAATTCCTGTCCTCCAGGTGATCTCAGTGTAGTAGAAGAAATAAGACACATAAAAGGTTAATTGTATTATTGAGAGATCTAGCATAGGGCCGAGGAACATAGAGAAAGGGCATCTTTCAGAAGTCCATTGCTTATGGGCAATCTGGAGGTCATTGGTGATCCAGGAGAAGCAATTTCAATAAAGCAGTCACAGGAGGCAAAAGTCAAATGTTAGTGGGTTGAAAATAAGCAGAAAGAGAAAAAGTATGGAAAGCAACTGTAAATTACTATTTTGAGAAATTTGGATGAGCAAGTGAGGAGAAACTCGATATCAGCTGAAGGGGCACAGGATAAATGAAAGATTTGTAGAATTTATTGTTATTCATTAAATATTTATTGACTCCCTGGTATATGCCAGGCATCCTTGTGCTAAGTACTGATGCAATAATGAACATGGCAGACACAAGCTCTTGCTTCCAGGGAATTTGTAATCTAATGGTTGGCAAAAATAAGTCATGGTCCGGGAAGGAGAGCAGGGAAATAAGGAGGCAACTTCAAGGCAAAGAGGGCACTGGGAGAAAAAAGTGTGTAGAGAAAAAAGCATATAGCACGTGTGTGCGTTTTTATAATTAACTAAGTCCATACTTTATTCAGAATGTCTTAGTTTTTAATCTTGTTCCCTTCTTCCCTTTGACGTTCCCATCCAGGATCCCACATTACATTTCACCGCCACATCTCCTTAGCTCCTCTTGGCTGTGACAGTTTCTCAGGTTTTCCTAGGTTTTGATGACCTTAACAGTTTCGAGGAGTCCTGGTCAGGCATTTCCTAGAATGTCCTTATTGGGATTTGTCTGACATTTTTCTCTTATTAAACTGGGGTTACGAGTTTTTGAGAGGAAACCCCAAAGGTCAGGTGCCGTTCTCATCACATCATATCAAGGGGACCTACTGTCAACATGACTTATTACTGTTGATGTTGACCTTGATCACCTGGCTTGAAGTAGTGTGTATCAGGTTTCCTGCTGGAAAGTTATTCCCTTCCCCTCACCATTTCCCATGTTGTGTTTTTTGGAAGGAAGTCACTATGTTCTACCCACACTCAAGGAGTGGAAAGTTATGCTTTATTTACTTTAAGGTGGGGTGTTTGATACTTCAATTATTTGGAATTCTTCTATGTAGGAGATTTGTCTATTCTCCCTAATTAATTCATTAATTCAATGTTTTATTTATATCCATTTAGACTAATACATAATTATTTCACACTTTGGGTTATAATCCAATACTACTTTATTTTGTTGTTCAAATTATTACAGCTTTGGCCATCAGGAGCTCTTTCAGCTGGCTCCTGTGTCCCTTTGACATATTGTTATTATTGTGATTGAAAAAAATTATTATTTTCAACACTTCTTTGCTCTCTTGTACTATAAGCTTTTCCCGGCTCATCTCGTTTATTCTCTGCTCCATTCCTAGACTCATCCATTTCTCCAAGGAGCCTTGGTTTATTTTATTCAAGAATGGTATTAGAAACCAAGATTTGGGAGCTAGATATGATCATTGATAATGGAAGGCTGTTGCTTGTAGACCCTTTTAGCTATCAGAGTAAGGAAATACATATCTATAACTATTGTTGTATGTATTCATCTGTAAATATATTTAGCCAAATATGAGCTCATACTGATTTCTCTGGCATTCATGTAGTATCACATGGATCATTCTAGCCTCTCTCATCTGTAACCTACTGCTAAACAGTGAGAATCTAGTTTCCATCATCTTCCATGTGTTCTATTAATGGTTCAGTTCTGGTGTTCATGCATAGTGCTTTCAGAATTGTTAATCTTTGCCTCTCTGGGACACGACTTTCATCAGAGTATAATGCTTATATGCAATTATTTTGCCTATAATCTTGCCGATAGCACTGATTTCTAAATGTCTCAGTCTGTTTTCTGCTGCAGCACAGAATACAGCAGATAGAGTAATTTATAAAGATGAGAAGTGCATTGGCTTCTGGTGCTGGAGGTTGGGAAGTCTAAGATCAAGGGACTGCATCTTGTGAGGGCCTTTTTGCTGTGTCATAACATAATGGAAGGCAAGGAGGGCCGAAGAGGGTGACAGTGTATGAGACAGAGAGAAAAAAAGGGATTTGAACTCCCATAATTAACCCGTTCCCATAATAACAGCATTAATTCACTCATGAGACTGAAGCCCTCATGACCTAACCAGTTATTAAAGTTTCTATCTCTTAATATCATTAAAATGGCAATTAAATTTCAACATGAGTTTTGGAGCAGATATTCAAACCATAGCAACAAAGTTATAAAGGTCAGCATAGTTCCCTCCACCTCCTTCAGAAAGGTTATTTTATACATTATGATATGGTCAGATTGTTTTGTTACAGTCTGCAATTCCACTTTGTAATCTCATGACCACCTAAATGAATTTTTTAAATGTGCAGATACTAAGGTTTACTTTGTGTTGTAAATCTATAGATTTTGACAAATGCAAAATGCTATGTATCCACCATTATATCATCATATAGAATAGTTTTACTATCCTAAAAAAACCATCCTCTCTTCCAAGACTTGATCTGTTTATTGACTTTATAGTTCTGCTTTTTCCAGAATGTCATATGAGTGAATTTTTTTCAGACTGGCTTTGCTCATTTAGCTATATTCATGAAAGATTCATTCATGACTTTGAATGGCTTGACAGGTCATTCCTTTTTATGACTGAATAGTATTCCACTGGATGGATGTACCACAGTTTGTTTATCATCAGTTTTAGGACAACAATCTTGTCCTAGAAACATTGATGTGTAAGTTTTGTCAAAGGATAATTGCACTGGGCAAGTTAAATAGGCAAAGGGGACTTTATTCCAGACTATTAAAACAGGGGAAAGTTTTTTGAAGTTAACTATGCTGAAAAAAAAGAAAGATTTTTAAGTGCTGGGGTGAGCTAGTGAAAAAGTACTGAAGGATTTTTTTTTTTTTTTTTTTGAGATGGAGTTTTGCTCATGTTGCCCAGGCTGGACTGAAATGGTGTGATCTTGGCTCACCGCAACCTCCGCCTCCTGGGTTCAAGCAATTCTCCTGCCTCAGCCTCCCAAGTAGTTGGGACTACAGGCATGCATCACCACACCTGGCTAATTTTGTATTTTTAGTAGAGACAGGGTTTCTCCATGTTGGTCAGGCTGGTCTCGAACTCCCAACCTCAGGTAATCTGCCTGGCTCAGCCTACCAAAGTGCTGGGATTACAGGTGTAAGCCACCTCACTCTGCCCGGTACTGGAGGATATTAAGGTGAAGGCTGGCTAATGTGATCAGAGCATTTGTGATTACTAATTAGCATTTTTGAAGTTAGACTCCTTCCACAGAGACTGGGAGATACGGGCACAATACTTATTGATATTTACATTTCAAAGGGACAGCTTCTAGTTCCTTGAGACAATCCTGGATGGCAAAACTGGCAAGGGACTGGAAGAAGATTTATATCACAAAGGGGCATAGAAAGAACTTACAATAGCAATTTTTCTAAAGTAAATGATCTGAGAAAAGGGAGGTTTAGGGACCCATGCTCAGGGAGAAAACTGTCTAAAGCGTAGACAAGCTGAGGAGAATGTTAGGACCATTCTTAGTCCATTTTTGTATAGTTTAAGTTTTCAAATCGTTTGAACAAATACCAAGGAGCATGATTGCTGGATTGTATAGTAAAACTATGCTTAACTTCATAAGAAACCGCTAAACTATCCTCAAAGTGATGCACTATTTTTCTTTCTCACTAGCAATGAATGAGAGCTCCTGTTCCTCCACATCCAGAAATTGGCATCATCCATTTTTCAGATTTTATCGATTTAAATAGGTGTGCAGCAGGTATTCTTTTAAACAGACATACTCTCTCATGTCACCAGCTTCCCAAGTCTTGTGGACATCCCTCTGTCAGCCTTCCTTCTCCACATACGCTACCTTCTTCCAGCTGTCTGGTCTTCCCAGGCTCCACTTCATGGATTCTTTCTCCAACACTCTGCTATTCCTGAGTCTTGTAACCCACTCCTTCTCCAAGCCCAAGTCCAAGACTAGGTTATTGAATGTATCATTTATATGGAGACTGAAATATCCTGCTGGGGTAAGGCAGAAAACCATGAGTAGGTTCCAACCTCTTCAGGGAATGAGGGGAAGTGCTAAGAGGTTGCTGGATGGCCACATGCATAGAGGTTAAGGGTAATCACAAACCAATGGTGTGAGCCCCAGGGGAAGATGAAAAGGACAAGGTCTAGAAAGTGGCAATGGGGATCCAGTAGGGAAGTCTAACTCAAATTTGGTATAAAGTGTGGTATGAAGTTATCCTCAGGTGAGGGTCAGATTCCCATTAAGCCTGGGAGTGAGAAAAAAGTTCTACAACGATGCCAAGGATACAGAATTTTTAACATTAACAATGGGGTGAGTTTTTCAGTGGACAGAGCTACAAGATTTTTTTTTGTTGTTGTTTCTTTGATTTTTTTTTTTTAATAGGCTGGCACTGTTTGGACTCAAGACTGAAGAACTGCAGACTGAAGGCTTGCAAAACAGCAGTCAGCTAGAATACAAGAGTGATGAGATGGGGAAAAGTCCTTACCTTTCTTTGGGTGATTAAGGATGAGAAATCTGCTAGCAAGTGACTTGCCTCAAACTACTTAATTTTGGTAAAAAAAAAAAAATACCATGATATTTGATCCCAGAAATGGCTGAGGGTTCACAAAATATATATTGCTTGGTCTTGAAAAAGTGGTAAGAGCTGCTGTATGGCTTGTAGGCAGACACAGAAAGAATTCAGTTCTGGGTGGACATCATCTCTTGGTTTGAGGTGTGATGGCAAATGTCTAGATTGGGAAAAGGATCCCATAAAGATGTCTGCATGTCTGCAGAATGCATGTCTATAGAATGGCCCCTGGGAAGGTATGGCATCGTAGAAGTATGCCACTCAAGCCTTTTTCGAGAGGACCTGCAGCAGGGAGAACAGTTGAGTGACAGCTTACAGCTGTTGCCACATGGATGTCAAGGCCACACTCTCCAGGCTGCTTCCAACCAATGGTGGGTACAGCTGGCTTACTAGCACAGCCCTATTTCTGCCCAGTGCTGGATTTCCCTGATGGGCAACTTTTGCTTGGAGACTCTGTATTGGCCGGGTCAACATTTTCTCAGAATTGTGTTGCAATCTGAGGCTCTTCCTACCTAATTCTTCCTTCCCTCTCTCCTTTCTCAGGTGTCAGACTTGCACACACTTCTCTTGCCTATCCCACTCCTTCACCCTTAATCCTTCATGACCATTTCCCTAATAAGTCTTTTGCACATTTAATTCCGTCTTGGGGGCTGCTGCTCAGAGGACCTGAACTGACACAGGATGGGAGTGTCAAAAGGACTTTGTTCTATGCAGAGCCCATCTCAGCGAGTTCAAAGGGTCTTATTTCTGTTCTTTCATTTGTTTTTGTCACCCCCTGATCTCTCATATTTGATACTTGGCATTGCTCCCTTAGCTATGACTGTGAACCCTCTGCCTGCATACATTACTTTGGGCAAACCCCTCCCACTGCAACCTGGCGCTGGAATCCTCCTTCTACTTCAGCATCTTATTTATGGGAGGAACTCCTTCTAACACATTCCAGGTCATGAGCAGGAATCAGGTGTTTTCACTAAATGTGTGCAGCCCTTGTAGGCTGAGGATTAAGGTATTCCTATACTAGCTGGAGTGTAAACTGGTCCTACAAGAGACTTCAGGTAGTCCTAGAGCCTGGACCTGTTGGAAGACAGCCGCACCTTGGAAGCTGACAGTAAGCTCTCAGAAATAGGCTGGGATTTTGTTCTTGTTCTTGAACCTTGTGGTTAGGTAGACATACAGCAGTGTCTGCAGAATTCTCAGGAGGGTCCAGGAGGTATAAGACCCCACTGAGAATGGCAAATAAAGATTCCCAAAGAATCTCATGGAATGATTATCCCTTATTCCTATTTCCCCTTCTCTCCTTTCCCCACAGCATACACAAAAGGCTTGTGGTCGGATACCCCTACAGCAAGAGCAGTTTCCACTGTGAGGTCTGAGAAATAAGATCGGGTCACTGATGGGAAATGAGTCACTAATTCAGAAGTCAGGGGTATTAGGAACAGCGGTGAATGGGGTGGTTCAGGTGCAGTTGACCATGAGGGTCTTGAAACTTGTGAAAGCACCAAGGTCTGGTTTTATTGGCTGCCACCTGCAAGGTGTGGTGATGGGCCCTCTGGATGAAAAACTCAGGAAAGGGTGGTTGCTGTATCATTGGAGATGATGGAGATTCAGGCACTTTGTAAATGAAAAGGTCATATACCACTGAGGGTCATAGGTCCTGGCTTGGGTACCCGTCGGAGTAGGACCCTCTTATGAGTCATGGCACTTCTCTGCTTTGTTTCCCAGTCTAAACTCTTGGCCACCCCTCACCTCTCCTTGCAGCCTGGTTGAGGGAGTCAGTGAGGGAGCAGACAGGAACACATTTTTCCTCTGTTCTATCCTGCAAACACAGCTCTGTGCAGATGAGGCTCTGTTACAGAAACTGTTAAGGCTCATGAACCAAATCAAGCGATACAATGTGGCTCCTAGGCTAGCAGATGCAGTGTCCACCATCTCTGGCCCCCATGGATTCCCAGAGGGAAGGGAGGGAGCCCTGGCATTGTGAGCAGAAGAGCCGGCCATGCCATGCTTTGGGGAAGAGGAAAGGGCAAGACGTGTGTGTCTGGTGTTTGTTCTCTGCCAGCACTTCCTGCTCCTTTGTTCTTCTTTGCTCAGTCATCATTATTTTTTAAAAAATTAGACAAAAATAACTTTATTATGTTTTCTAAAAATTATGATTCTAAGCATTGCTATTGAAAAATTATCAGACTTGATATTGATTGAGCTTATACTATGTGCCAGGTACTGGGCTAAGCGCTTTATATGCATGGGCAAGATGAGAAGGAACTATTGCTATGCCTATTTTACAGATAAGCAAAGTGTGGCTGAGAAAAGTTAGGTAATTTGCTCAAGACATAGGCTAGTATTGTAGGGGATGGAATGGAGGCTTTGTTTTAAAGACCCTATCCTTATAGAAATACCTTAATGCCTTTCCATAGGTAGAAATACAAGCTGCTATAAAGACGAAAGCAATAAAAGCATTCACGATCTCATCCCCCAAAGAAAACTGTTGTTAACATTTTGGTATATGACCGTCTGGGTATTTTCTATGCTATTTTACATTTTTTTTGGCGATTTTCTTCAATAATGTCCTATGAACATTTTTCCATATGAATATATATCATTCCAAAGAATTATTTTTTAAGAAAATGATTGCATACTGTTTACTTATGTGAATGTACCATAATTTTAAAAACCGATCTCTATTTCTTGGGTATTGCCACTATTTTGCTCTTATAAACAATGCTGTGGTGAACATCTTTTCTCAGGCATCTTTGACTTGCCCGACATACTCCATAGCATACATTGCTAGAAGTGGAACTGAGAGTTAAAGTAGCTGTAAACATTTTAAACATGACATATCAAAAAGCTTATCCACCATGATCAAGTAGGCTTCATCCCAGGGATACAAGGCTGGTTCAACATACGCAAATCTATAAATATAATCCACCACATAAACAGAACTAAGGACAAAAACCACATGATAATCTCAATTGATGCAGAGAAGGCCTTTGACAAAATCCAACAGCCTTTTATGCTAAAAACCCTCAATAAACTAGGTATTGATGGAACGTATCTCAAAATGATAAAAGCTATTTATGACAAACCAACAGCCAACATCATACTGAATGGGCAAAAACTAGAAGCATTCCCTTTGAAATCTG